>CAUYPK010102057.1:0-28967 GCA_963574355.1 Loris lydekkerianus | reverse complement strand
GTGCATCTTACAAGGGTATATGTGAAACTTAGTAAATGTAGAATGTAAATGTCACAACACAATAAGAAAATGCCAGGAAGGCTATGTTAACCAGTATGATGAAAATGTGTCAAACGGTCTATAAAACCAGTGTATGGTGCCACATGATTGCATTAATGTACACAACTATGATTTAATTTAAAAAAAAAAAATAAAAAATTACCTATTCTATTACACCATAAGTATATACAATTATTTGTGAATTAAAAATGTTAAAATAAATTTTTTAAAAATATTTTTTAAAATGTTAGAATACTTTTTTTTAAAGATCACTGATTCTCTATAAAGAGGGAACATTTATTCCTCATTATAAGTCCAGAAAATGGATCCTCACAAAAAGAACACTGCATGACATAGAGACTTATATCCTCAACAATTATAGTAACAGGCTGTTCCTATAGCATTTGTCAGCTACACAATTAAAATAAAGATTTTAAGCATGGAGGCTTAATATTCAACTTCCTATTTAAAAAAAAAAAAAAAAAAGAACCTACTTTACTCTTCAAATAAGCAATTAGAAGTACTAACAATTAAGTACCAAAGTTTTACAGGTGGTAGAAATTACAATAGAAAAGAGCACTGGACTTGGCATACCTAGGGTTAAATCTTAGCTCTACTATTTAATACCCCTACAGTCTTGGACAAATCATTTACCTCCTTTTCGTCTTTTTTAAAATTTGGGGGTGGCGCCTGTGGCCTAGTGGATAAGGCGCCAGCCCCATATACCAAGGGTGGCAGGTTCAAACCGGCCTGGGCCAAACTGCAACAAAAAAAAAATAGCTGGGTATTGTGGTAGGTGCCTGTAGTCCCAGCTACTCAGGAGGCCAAGGCAAGAGAATCACCTAAGTCCAGGAGTTGGAGGTTTCTGTGAGCTGTGATGCCACAGCATTCTACTTAGGGTGATAAAGTAAGACTCTGTCTATACAAAAATAAAATAAAATAAAATTTGGGAGGTGATATTTGTCCTGCTCACTTTATGGAGTTGTGAATACCAAGTAAGTAAATATAAAAGTAAACTACAAAAATACAAATTATAATAATCACAATTTTATAATAATATAATAAAGGAAAAGAAAAAATCTAATTCATGCAAATTATCTTTTTATTTATAGTCTATTTTATTTATAATTAATATCCTACTGGGGTTGCTTTGAGAATGAAAATAAATAATACTGTATGTCAAAGTACACAGCATAACACATGACAGCACTCAGAACATGCACGGCACTCACATCCATGGAAGGTGTCTTCAGAGGTTCCAGCAGCTTGCTTCTCAGCCTCCAGATCTCTGAATAATTCTCTTCCTCTGGCTCTCCCTGGATTATTTCTCTCTTTACATTTCCCCAGCTCTCTCCCTCAGAATATCTTCTTCAGTGTGATGTATATTCATCCTTTATCCCCAGAGTGTCTCAATTCAACATCTAAAGAAAAGCATTTAGAGTTAAAATAAAAGTATAGCATTCTCAGTGCCTTTTTCCCTAAGAGCTGACTGCTTTATAATTCTGAGAAAACACTTTCTTAAATCAGAGTATCCAATGTAGAGCACAAAACTGAACATCACTTTTATGTTTTATCATAGGTGGCGAAGTCCAGTTCAGTTTTGTCTATTTTCCTAATTTGAAAATTCAGTACTATTTCATAATCACTTATGAAAAAATATTGAGAACTCATAATACATTTTATGAAGTATTCCCAGCCCTTACAAAATGTTGTAGAAATTTGTCTGTAATAATACTTATCAAGAGGGCGACGCCTATGGCTCAGTGAGTAGGGCACCGGGCCCATATACCGAGGGTGCCAGGTTCAAACCTGGCCCCGGCCAAACTGCAACAACAACAACAACAAAAAAAAAATAGCCAGGTGTTGTGGCGGGGCCTGTAGTCCCAGCAGCTCAGGAGGCTGAGGCAAGAGAATGGAGCTGGAGGTTGCTGTGAGCCATGTGACGTCATGGCACTCTACTGAGGGCGATAGAGTGAGACTCTGTCTTTACAAAAAAATAAAAAATAATAATAATAATACTTATCAAGAAACCCAAAGTTATCATAAAGCAATAATTAATATATATAACAAAAGATGTTAATGTAAAATTTTATTACTCAGTAGTAGTTCCAGATTGTATTTCATTCATTTTTTTTTTTTCTTCAGAGACAGAGTCTCACTTTGTCACCCTTGGTAGAGAGCTATGGCATCACAGCTCACAGCAACCTCCAGCTCTTGGGCTTAGGCGATCCTCTTGCCTCAGCCTCCCAAGTAGCTGGGACTATAGGTGCCCACCACAACCCCTGGTTATTTTTGTTGCAGTTGCCACTGCTTTTTTTGCTGGCTGGGGCCAGTTTTGACCCCACCACCCTTGGTATATGGGGCCAGCACCCTACCCACTGAACCACAGGCACCACCCTATTTCATGCATTATTAATGCATTATTAACTATTCTTTAATTGTAGAAAATTTAAATTATTCATGCAAAAGAAATTAAAATTGCCAAAATAAAATGTTCTTTAGTAACTGTAGATTTTTATACCAAGGAAAAGCATTTATTAAAAAATCTGGGGCCAAGTTTGGTGGCTCATGCCTATAATCCTAGCACTCTGGGAGGCTGAGGCAAGTGGATTGCCTGAGCCCATGGGTTCAAGAACAGCCTGAGCAAGAGCAAGACTCCCATCTCTTAAAAATAGATGACTGTAGTCCCGGCTACTCGGGAGGCTGAGGCAAAAGAGTTTGAGCCCAAGAGTTTGAGGTTGCTGTGAGCTGTGATGCTACGGTACTCTACCAAGGGTGACATAGTGAGACCCTATCCCAAAAAAAAAATAAAATAAAAGAGAATAGTTTGCAGAATTTGTCATTGGTCTTACTATAATTGTTAAGGATGTAATTCTCCACATTGTACTGTGGTCTCTTTATTGAGAATCCATGGGAGAGTTTTCTTCTGTCCTTATAATGAGAAATAAATGTCCTCCTTTTATACAGAATCAGTGAGCTCAGAAATATTTTAAGTTTACTGTCCTTAAACAGTTATGTGTTCATCACAACTGACGTGATATGGACAGACAAGTAGTAGTTCATAATTTCTCTATTCAGAAAACAAACCATATTTGCAAAATTGGTTAAGAGTCATCAAGCCAGTGCTGTCTGAACTCGGTGATTACTAACTAAATAGATAAAACAGCATATGCAAAGTCAAGACAACATGACAGATTCAGAAACTAGAAGTTCATTGTGACTTAACCATAAATTTAATGGGAGGACTAGCAAAAGAGGAGGATAGAAAAGTAAACAGGCAAAACTACAAAGTCTTTTATACCTCTCTTTTTATGATGAGAACAGCAGAGAGCCATTAACCATTTCTGAGCAGGACAGTGCAGTGGTGGTTAGATTTGGCAGACTGACTAAAGAAATTAAGGAGACCCGTTACAGGCTGCTCCTCACTAGAGGAGAGATAGATCATAGTAACTGGACGGACTGAGGTGGTGGCAATGGGGAGAGAAATGGAAGAATCCAAGGGATTATTTCTGAGAAGGGAGTTAATAGTATATAGTGATTGATTAGATGAAGAGAATGGAAGAGAAAAAGATAATGCCCCATTTCAGACTGGAGTTGATGAATGGCTTGATACGTGTACCTATTCACTGGTCTAGAGAACAAGCAAGAACAAGTGTAGGAAGGAAAATGGTGCCTATAAGGTTAACCATTGTCACTGGGAGCAGAAGCCACCTGGTAGTGGGTTGAGGAGTGAAGGGTAAGTAGAGAAAGAAAAGTAGGGAGCTGTCAAGAAGTGTGACTGCAGACTGAAGCAGAGAGAGGGCAGAGCAGGGGGGAATGAGGGAGTTTTTCCCCACATTTAGTTTAACCGATAATATAAAGAAACTAAAAACATAGGAGTGAATGGGAATAACTGAGAGACAAGAGCGCTGTGGAGGAGGGAGAACAGGAATTGGTGGAATTTAGGCTGTAGGTAGGTACCTTTAGTACTGGCAGAAAAAAGGACATCACTTTACATTGTGACAGGAAAGAGAATGCTTCTCTACATCCTCCCTGTCCTCACAGCTCTCTGCATAGCACTAATGCTTTGCCCTGCTCACCACATCAGGCCAGCCACTCAGTAGCTGATGATGAAGACACTTTGCAGTATGAAGATGTCACTAGTTAACTTACACCAATTCTGTATTTTGCTTTGCCCTGCTCACCACATCAGGCCAGCCACTCAGTAGCTGATGATGAAGTCCCTTTTACAGTATGAAGATGTCACTAGTTAACTTATACCAATTCTGTATTTTACCATTTAGATTTATGGAAAATTTACAAACAGAAATTCAAGAAATGGAATTCCTTCAGTTTTCTAAAGGCTTGAATTTTATGAGAAAAGAAGACTTTGCAGAGTGGCTACTTTTTTTCACTAACACTGATAATAAAGACATTTACTGGAAAAATGTGAGAGAGAAGTTGTCAGCAGGAGAGGTTGGTATGCCCTTTTGTTATGCATATGAAAAGATGAACTATTAAGTTGGACGTGTCAATATAACTATATATAGTAATTTCTAAATTAACCAAGACTATGCTAATCACTATTATTTGGGTATAAAATCACTCCACATACTTTTTTTTTTTTTTTTCTTTTTTAAAAGACAGAGCTTCAAGCTGTCACCCTGTCTAGAGTGCTGTGGTATCACATCTCACAGCAACCTCCAACTCCTGGGCTTAAATGATTCTCTTGCTTCAGCCTCCCAAGTAGCTGGGACTATAGGTGCCCACCACAACACCTGCTATTTTTGGTTGTAGTTGTCATAGTTGTTGGCAGGCCGGGGTTGGATTCTAACCGACCAGCTCTAGTATATGTGGCTGGCATCTTAGCCTCTCGAGCTATGAGCGCTGAGCCTTCTCCACATACTATTGTCCTGCAAATGAACTACTGCCTAACACAGAATCACTCTAACAACTATGGGTGCTGTATTTCCAGTAAAGTTAAAAATAAGACAAGAATCCACTATCGCCACTATTTAATGTCATTCTGGAAATCTTACCAGTGCAAATTAACAAGATTTTTTATAAAGAGTATAAAAATTTGAAAAGAAATAGTAGTTGTGTTTGTTTACATATGATGCAATTATATGCCTAGACAATCCAGTTGAAAAGCCATTAGAAATCATAAAAATTCAGTAAAGTATCTTTTAACAATCCTAATGTATTATAAGCAGTAGCTGTTCCATGTACAAATTATAGGTCAGGGGCGGTGCCTGTGGCTCAGTGGGTAGGGTGCCAACCCCATATACCCAGGGTGGTGGGTTCAAACCCAGCCCCAGCCAAACTACAACAAAAAAATAGCCAGATGTTGTGGCAGGTGCCTGTAGTCCTGGTTACTTGGGAGGCTGAGGTAAGAGAATCACTTAAGCCCAAGTGAGCAGTGTGATGCCACGGCACTCTACCAAGGTCGATAAAGTGAGACTCTGTCTCTACAAAAAAGAAATTACAGGTCAGGGAATTTATTGGCATGCATTTATATGTACATTATTTATATGCATTATATATGTACATTATGTAGGAGATGCATGAAATGATGATCACCAGCTATTAACGATTAATTGGCTGGGTGTGTTGGCTCATGCCTATACTCCTAGCACTCTGGGAAGCCGAGCTGGGAGGATAGTTTGAGGTCAGGAGTTTGAGACCATCCTGAGCAAGAGTGAGACCCATTTCTACTAAAAACAGAAAAATTAGCTGGGTGTGGTAGCCAGTGCATATAGTCCCAGCTACTCAGGAGTCAGAGGAAGGAGGATTGCTTGAGCCCAAGAGTTTAAGGTTTCTGTGAGGGAGGCAGAGGCCATGCCACTCTAGCCTAGGCAACAAAGCAAGAGTCTTTTTCAAAAATGAAAATAATAATGATAATGATGGTTAATGTACAGTGGTGAGATATCAAGTGATTTTTACTTTCTTTATTTAAACCTTTATTGTTAAAAAAAATGTTTTTGGAATGGGAATGTGTTTTTATATAACATTTTTAAAAGCTATACAAGAAGGCAAAGAAATGCCTTTTGAATGTGCAACGATCAGGGAACAGCCAGATATTAGTGAGCACTAATGGCTTTCATTGGATTTTGGGGAGGAAACTAGATAAGCCATAAAAGTTCACGCGAAAAGAATGCCAGCATACTAAAATATGTTATCAAACCTTGGTAACTAAAACAGTTTGTTTTATAGAGTCCAGAAATAGACCCTAATACACATGGAAATTTATTATATAGTGTATAAAGTAATATTTCAAAGTAGTTGGGTAAAAGAATTATTGAGGCGGGGTACAGTGGCTCACACTATAATCTTCGTTCTCTGGGAGAATGAGGCAGGTAGATTGCCTGAGCTCATGAGTTCAAGACCAGCCTGAGCCAGAGCCAGAGTGAAACCTCGGTCTCTAAAAAATTAGCCGGGAGTTAAGGCAGGTGCCTATGTTCCCAACTACTTGGAATGCTGAGGCAACAGAATCGCTTAAGCCCAAAAGTTCTAGGTTGCTGCGAGCTGTGACTGCCATGGTACTCTACCAAGGGCAGCAAAGTAAATCTCTGTCTCAAAAAAGAAAAAAAAGGAAGAAGAAGAATTGTTGATAAATGGCATTGGGATAATTCACTGGCCATCTGAGGGAGAAAATGGGCATAAATCTCTACCTTATTTATTATTCTAAAATTCCAGGGAGATCAAAAAAATCAAATGCTGGTGAGAATAGCTGGGCATTGTGGCAGGCACCTGTAGTCCCAGCTATTCGGGAGGCTGAAGCAAGAGAATCACTTCAGCCCAAGAATTTGAGGTTGCTGTGAGTGATGATCCCCCAGCACTCTACCAAGGGTGACAAAGTGAGACTTTGTCTTAACAAAAAACAACAAATGTTGGTGAGAAAAATGAAACTAAGTATAGAAGAAAACTTGGAAACAGTGTATTATTTTAGAATGGGGTATATATCTTTCTATGCAAAACCCAACGTTTCAAAGAAAAAACTGGTAAAATTACTACCTAAAAATTAAAATGCTCTTGCCTCCCCCTCATCCTCTTCCAAAATTATAATCAAAGTCAAAAGAAAAAAAATTAACAAAATGAGAGAGAAATATTGGCAAGTAGTACATCAATTTTCTTAATTTATAATGAGGTCTTAAAATCAGTAGGTATCAGGAACCTACCTGTGAGAGTTTGAGATTTTTTTTTCCTATTTAATATACAGGGTGTCCATAAAGTTTGTGTTCAATTTTAAAATTTTAAAAACAATTTTAAATTGAACACAAACTTTATGGACACCCTCTATAATGAAATTTTGAAAATCAACATGTTAATAAGTATCTTGAGATTTTATCTGTTTGCAAATTAACCTAAATAGTTTTATGGATGCTTCCAGAAGGTACAAGACTATTGCATCAGAGACAAAGAATTTTATTATTCGTTAAAAAAAAACAGCATGAACAACGTATTTGTGTCAGTTCCCCCTTGCCTCCTAAGTCCATGGGAGAGATGCAATAGCCCAGATAGACACTGCCCACACAGAAGATTGACTTCATACCTGAATAACTTCATCTTAGCAAATCTAAATCTTATAATAAGCAGTAAGCAAGCCATGTTGATGTTTGCCACAAAGGGAGACATTTTATATTCCTTATACTGGAGGTAAACAAAGCTGTCATGGAAAGACACTGTCTATATTCAAGGATGTTCACTATACAAACATCCTTGGAAAGAGTCTGGAACAAAAAGTCCTTTGGTACCTCTATTTGAAAGATGTGCAGAAACGAAACCCATAAAGAATTGTCTCCTACAATAAGAACTAGAAATCTGGGACATACAGGACACGAGAAGAAAAATCCACAAATAACTAACAAATAATATGGAAAATGTTTAACTCTATTCACAATTAACATATAAACTCAGACATTATTGAGATACATTTTTCACCTATTGAAAAAGCAAACATCAGGCCGGGTGCAGTGGCTCATGCCTGTGATCCTAGCACTCTGGGAGGTGGAGGCAAGTGGATAGCCTGAGCTCAGGAGTTCAAGACCAACCTGAGCAAGGGTGAGACCCCATCTCTAAAAATTGCTGGGTGTTGTGGCAGGCGTCTGTAGTCCTAGCTACTTGGGAGGCTGAGGCAAGAGAATCACTTGAGCCAAAGAGTTTGAGGCTACTGTGAGCTAAGACGCCATGGCACTCTACCAAAGGAGACCAAGTGAGACTCTGACTCAAAAAAAAAAAAAAAAAAAAGCAAGCATCAAAAAAGGTTGTACCCAGTGCTTGCTTTAAGATTGTTATATAGGCCAAGCAAGGTGGCTCACACCTGTAATCCTAGCACTCTGGGAGGCTGAAGCAAGTGGATTGCCTGAGCTCACAGGTTCAAGACAAGCCTCAGCCGGAGAAAGACACCGTCTCTAAAAATAGCCGGGCATTGTGGCAGGCACCTACAGTCCCAGCTTCTCGGGAGGCTGAAACAAGAGAATAGCTTAAGCCCAAGAGTTTGAGGTTGCTGTGAGCTATGACGCCACAGCACAATACCAAGGGCCACAAAGTGGCGCTCTGTCTGAAAAAAAGAAAAAAAAATTGTTAAATAGAGAAGCAGCCACTCTTTTATTTTGCTGATAAGTATACTGGGGTTTTTCCTCCCCCCACCTCCCCCACCTATCATCTTGTAAATATACTACTAAGAAAATAAAGTAAAGTATGGAAATGTATGAAGAGGATGTCCCCACTTTGTAAAACAAGAATGTGTGTTTGTGTGCCCACATCTGAATATAATATTTCTGGAAGGAGACACAAGAAATTGGTAACAGTGTCTTACCTCCAGGGTTCAGAAGAGGAAGGAAAACTTTTCATTATTTATCTTTTGTACTGTTTGAATTTTTTGCCATGTACACATATTACTTTTTAAAAAACAACTTAAAAAAAATTTTTGAGACAGAATCTCACTTTGGTCACCCTCAGTAGAGTCCCATGGTGTCATAGCTCACAGCAATCTCAGACTCTTGGGCTTACGTGATCCTCTTGCCTCAGCCTCCCAATTAGCTGGGACTACAGGTGCCTGCCACTACACCCAGCTATTTTTAGAAAGGGGTTCTCACTCTTGCTCAGGCTAGTCTCAAACTCCTGAGCTCAGGCTACCCACTTGCCTTGGCCTCCCAGGATTATAAGCATGAGCCAATCTGCCTGTCCTAAAGAATACTAATAATAAAAATTTCAAAATTAAAAATTTTATAACACAAAAGCTGAAATCAGTGACACTTGAATAAGACAACACATATACAGAAAGCATGATCCTGAAGGTCCCTATAAAGAAAAACTATTTTTCAGGCAGGAAGAATTGATGTTCTATTTAAGAATTTTTCTACTTTCTTGGCTTGGTGCCTATAGCTCATACGGCTAAGGTACCAGCCACATACACCAGAGCTAGCGGATTCGAATCCAGTCCAGGCCTGCCAAACAACAACGACAGCTACAACCAAAAACTGGCCAGGCATTGTGGCAGACACCTATAGTCCCAGCTACTTGGGAGGCTGAGGCAAGAGAATCAGTTGAGCCCAGGAGTTGGAGATTGCTATGAAGTGTGATGCCACGGCACTCTACCCAGGGTGACAGCTTGAGTCTCTGTCTCAAATAAATGAATAAATAAAATAAAAAGAATACCTAACAAATGCAATGAGTGTAACCTGGTATCTTGTACTCTCAATGAATCCCCAACAATAAAAAATAAAAAAGATTAAAAAAAATAAAATAAAAAGAATTTTTCTACTTTCTTTACTTTTTTTCTTTATTAAATTATAACTGTACATTAATGCATTTATGGGGCACAATGTGCTGATTTGATATATATAATGTGGAATGTTTACATCTAACTGATTAACATAACCATCTCTTCACTTATTTGTTGAAGTGAATTTATACTATATTCCTTTTTTTTTCTTTTTGGTAGAGACAGTCTCACTTTATCGCCCTTGGTAGAGTGACCTGGCGTCATAACTCACAGCAACCTCCAACTCCTGGGCTTAGCCGATTCTCTTTCCTCAGCCTCCCAAGTAGCTGGGACTACAGGTGCCTGCCATAACACCCGGCTATTTTTTTGTTGCAGTTTGGTCAGGTCCGGGTTTGAACCTGCCACCCTCAGTATATGGTGCTGTTGCCCTACCCACTGAGCCACAGGCGCCACCCTATATTCTTAATAGTTTTGAAATGCATTGTTATGTACATTAGGTGAGGTTCCCCCAAAGGAGGTTCCTCCCGACCTCCTTTCTTTACTTTTTTTAATGGGAACTCTAGTTTTCTTAGCTTATTTTTTTTTTTTTTTTAGGTTCATAGGTTTTAAAGTCAGATGGACCGAAGTTCAAATCCTAATTGTTCCATTTAGTAGATCTTGGGTAAACGATTATATTTAACTCCTGAATGGTTACTTACCTACAGTTTAGAAAGGCTAGGATCATCCATGTAGTAAGTGGTAGAATTTCAATATGGGTCCGTCAAACTCCAAATGCAGTGCTCTTGGTACTAGTCCTCTGATAATGCTTAGAAGGGGACCATTTAACAGACTACTAATCCCATAGGCTGTCATAACAAAATACAATAGACTGGATATTTAACAACAGAAATTTATTTCTCAGTTCTGGAGACTGGAAATCTAAGATCGAGGAGCTAGTAGGGCCAGTTGGTGAGGCCTTTCTCCCTGCCTGCAGGAACACCTTCTCACTGCACATGGTGCACAGGCTTGGAGGTTGGTGGAGGGAGAGCTCTGCTGTCTCTTCCTCTTCTTGTGACACCAGTCTTATCAGATAGGGTCTCACCCTTATAACCAGTTTTAACCTTCACTACCTCCTCACAAGCTCTGTCTCCAATTACAGTCACATTAGGGGTGAGGGCTTCAACATGTGAATTTGAAGGGGACACAATTTATTCTATAGCATGGGGCCATTCTTAAGTTTGCACTGCATCACTCCCAGAGACCCAGTCACAAGTGTACTGTCTGATAGCCAGACACAGTGGCTCTGCCACTTACTCTCCTGTGATTCCACCTAATCTCTAAACCTTTAATTCTGTTGTCATTCAGTGCCTCAAACTTTTTAATGGACTTGATTAGAGAAATCTAAGTTCATAAGATTAATTTAGTACATTAATAAAATTGTAATAAAAACTCTTTCTTTTATTAGAGCATTAGTTTGGATGAGTTCAAGTCATTTTGCCATTTTGCAACCCACTTGGAGGACTTTGCTATTGCCATGCAAATGTTTAGTTTAGCTCATCGCCCTGTCAGACTAGGTAAGTTATGTGAATTATTTAATTTTTATTATCTATTAAGTTATGTGAATTGTTTAATTTTTATTATCTATAAATAATTTCACTATATTCTTCAATTAGATGATACCAGTCAAGGTGCTAATAGAATAATCAATTGGGGCTCGGCACTTGTGGCTCAAGCAGCTAAGGCACCAGCTACATATACCTAAGCTGGCGGGTTTGAATCCAGCCCGGGCCCGCCAAACAACAATGATGGCTGCAACTAAAAAATAGCCAGGTGTTGTGGCGGGCGCCTGTAGTCCCAGCTACTTGGGAGGTGAAGACAGGAGACTCACTTGAGCCCAGGAGTTGGAGGTTGCTGTGAGCTGTGATGCCACAGCACTCTACCCAGGGCAACAGCTTGAGGCTCTGTCTCAAGGAAAAAAAAAAGTAGAATAATCAATTGGCCTTTTAATTCAACCTGGTTGTTCTAGATTTGCAATACCAACACTCTGATCTAATGGTTACTTTATTGCCTTTTATTTTCTCATTCTCCTAAAAAGGAGAAGGATATATTTAAATATAGGTGTTTAAATCATTGATTAAATTAAAATGACCGGCCTGTCTTGTGGCTACTCATATGACATTTCTCAACCACATTTATGATTTGAATACAATGTGGATGGGTAGTTTTGTTTTACTTCCCAAATAATAAAAATTTAGGCATGTTTTTACTTCTCAAATAATGAAAGTTTAGGTTAATTTCACTTAGACTATTTCATGTGTTTGATGAGTTTTATGTGTTTTTTTTTTTCTTTTTAGCGGAGTTTAAGAGAGCTGTGAAAGTAGCAACAGGACAAGAGCTCTCAAACAATATTTTGGACACTGTCTTCAAGATCTTTGATTTGGATGGGGATGAGTGTCTCAGTCATGAAGAGTTTCTTGGGGTGTTAAAAAACAGAATGCATCGAGGCTTATGGGTAATGGATTTTGAATTTTAAATAAATACAGATTTACACATAATTAACTGAATGGTTAATTAAAACCTAGAACTTAGGCAAATGTTTAGAGACATTAAATGAAGTTTTTATCATTTGTAGACCATAAGCTAGAATTAAAACACTGAAATATGTTTTGCAGATGACAGTCAACATTTTTCTTTTTCAAAAAAAAGTCTTAATCTACTTAGAAATCACTATTTAGAAATCATAGCCTAGAGTTTGACTTTGGGCTCTGTTGTTGAGATCCCAGCCCTACCATTTATTACCTGCTGAATCTTGCAAAGCCACTTCATTTTTCTGAATTTCAGATTCCTCATCTTTATAGTGAAAAAACTAACAATCTACCAAAAAGAATTAGTGTAAGAATTAAGTATAAAGTACTTAGTATGCCGAATAAGACACATGAAGTCAGTGTTTTTCATTCATATCTACATATTAATCTATAACTGAGGTACAGATAAATTTTGCATATAGATTATAATCTGCTAGAAGCACTCTCATGAAAGAAGACCTCATGGGGAAAATTAGGGTCCAAAGAGAATGTATGGTACGTGGTTGGTAGGTAGGCAGGTAAACTACTTTAACCTTCAGTAGAGAAAGAATATAGTGCTGTTCATGAGGACAATGCTGTTCACTGTTCATTTACAAGTTTTTTTTTTTTTTTTTTTTGAGACAAAGCCTCAAGCTGTCGCCCTAGGTAGAGTGCTGTGGCGTCACAGCTCACAGCAACCTCCATCTCCTGGGCTTAAATGATTCTCTTGCCTCAGCCTCCCGAGTAGCTGGGACTACAGGCACCTACCACAACACCGGGCTATATTTTGGTTGTAGTTGTCATTATTTGGCAGGCCTGGGCCAGATTCGAGCCCACCAGCTCTGATGTATATGGCTGGTGCCTTAGTTGCTTGAGCTACAGGCGCCACCTTGTTTACAACTTAGAAAAGCAAGTCAGTTACTTAGAACAAGTGTAATTTACAGACAATAAATATGATTTTATTTCTTTCTTTCTTTCTTTTTTTTTTTTTTGGAAACAGAGTCTTACTATGTCGCCCTTTGGTGAAGCGCTGTGGCATCACAGCTCATGGCAACCTCCAACTCTTGGGCTTAAGTGATTCTCTTGCCTCAGCCTCCCAAGTAGCTGGGACTATAGGTGCCCACCACATACTCGGCTATTTTTTGGTTGCAGTTGTCATTGTTGTTTAGCTGACCTGGGCCAGGTTTGAACCCGCCAGCCTCAGTGCCTGTGGCTGGTGCCGTAACCACTGTGCTATGGGCGCCAAGCCAATACATATGATTTTTACTGGTAAACATGTTTTGCAAGCCTTGTAATCATCCAGCACCCTACAGTTAATCATATTTCTAGAAATAAAACCAATCTTTGCAGTTAACAAGCAGTCCACCTGCCTTGGCCTCCTAGAGTACTAGGTAGGATTATAGGTGTGAGCCACCACACCCAGTCTTTTACATGTGTTTTTTAGAACTACATTTTAAAAAATTAAGGTACCTGAGAGCCTCTTAGCCCTTTCTTGGAAAACATTAAAAAGATCTGTAAGTCAGTGATAGGAACTAAAATATATATAATTTGAAGTAGACTTTTGCTTCCTTTTGGCTAATTTCCAGCAATGTGGTGCCTCCAGTGGTCACCAGGATCCAAATATTTTCTAGGGTTTACTTTTTCATTTTTTTGAGTAATAACCACACAATATTTTTAATTCTTAAACTAACACAAATCAGATTTTTTCTTGAAGCTTCTAATCAAATAAGTTGTGACCTATCATTTACTTTTTATTTAATTTTAGCCAAAGTTAAGTCAAAGTTTTAGGCTTATACTTTTTATTCAGCATAGCTAAATAAAGTTCACTAGAAAGGGGAAAACACTATAAAATATTATAAAAGGAAAACATTATAAAATAATTAAATGTTAAGACCGGAATGTGGAAGATGTCCTTCGTATAGAAGAAACTCCATTAATGTAACTTAGTCTGCGTCCATTCCTTATACCCTAAAAATAGTCTCACATCACATTCATATTTTGTCTTTTACCCTTAACAGTTTTCTTGCAGTCATATTTTACAACATAATCTTACCACAGCTATTTTTTAGAGAAAATCTGGAAAAGAAAAAAGGTATGGAATCATCTTTAACCTTCAAGAGAGTGACCCCTTAATTTTTTCTTTTGGTTAACAGGTACCACAGCATCCTGGTATACAAGAATACTGGAAATGTGTAAAGAAAGAAAGCATTAAAGGAGTAAAAGAAGTCTGGAAACAAGCTGGGAAAGTCCCTTTTTGATAAAACTTAATAAGGCTATTATATTGCTCCAAATTTCAGAATTCATGATTTTTTAATTATCAGTTATTTATCTATTTAAGTCTTTATTGATATCCTTTATAAGGTAAACATACCTTGTATTTGCCTTTTTTTCCTCTTATGGTTTTGTCTGAATCCTTGTACTTGCTTTCTGATTTAATTAAAGAGCTTAATAGGAAGAAAAGAAGTCCAAAACAGATATTGTACTGTGTCATAAGGACTAGCTTGAAGTAATGTTTTACAATTTGGTAAGATAGAAACCGGTTGTTGATTTCTTAGATTCAAAATCTCAATATGCTTCCTGAAAGGATAAACAAGTACTTATGGAAAAAAAGTGCTTGATTCAATTACAGAAGTCATATTTTTCCTGACAGTGTATAAATGAAGTTAAAAACTTACTTCAGACTTTTCTCATCTGTAACTTGTATCTCATAAATTTCTTACATATTTTATGTCTGTAACTGAGCTACTTATTAGTTGTCATAAAATAACATGTAATTTTCAATATCCTATCTGAAAGCAAAATAAAGTGTTTACTTAGATACAAAAATATGGAGGTATTCTTTATTTTACTTTTTTTTGTTTGTTTTTTGGGGAGACAGAGTCTCAGTCTGTTGCCCTGGGTAGAGCTCCAGGGCGTCATGGTAGCTCACAGCAACTTCAAGCTTATTGGGTTCATGCAATCCTCTTGCCTCAGCCTCCCAAGTAGCTGGACCTACATGCATGTGCCACCACACCACACCCGGCTAGTTTTTTTTGTTTTTGTTTTTTCTATTTTATTAGAGACAGGGTCTTGCTGGTCTCAAACTCCAGAACTCAAGCAATCCACCTGCCTTGGCCTCCCAAAGTACTAGGTAGGATTACAGGTGTGAGCCACCACACTCAGTCTTTCACATGTGTTTTTTGGAACTACATTTTAAAAAATTATAAATATTCTCATCCTTTGTTAATCTCATTAGTTGATGTTCTTCAAAACTAGTGTAGTTGAGAGAATTTGATCACAGAATCAGTCTCATGGGATATACTAAGTTGTAGGAAATGTTTAAAATGAGAAACCAGGAACTTATACTAAAATTAACTAATTGATCGATGGGGTAAGAGAAAACTCCCAGATAAGTGCTAAAGAATGAAGCCTTGAAATGCATTAATCAAATACTAAGTGGGAAAACTCCCTTGCACTTTAATGCTTGAGATTGACAAGTGGAAAAAGCTTTTGTCCAGTTTTTATAAATTTATTTTGCTGCAGATTAAAAAACATAAATTTGGGAAAGTGCCCGTAGCTCAGTTGGTAGGGCGCCAGCCACATACACCGAGGCTAGCAGGTTCAAACCCAGCCCGGGCCAGTGACAATTGCAACCAAAAAAAAACATAAATTTGTTCTAACTTGTTCTTTTAGAAGTAATTACTTATAAAATAACTAACTTAACACTCTTATAAAACCAAACCAAAAGAAAAAAGTGGACAATGCAATGGTATGAATCCTCTATTTCAGTGGTTCTCAACCTTCCTAATGCCATGATCCTTTAATACAGTTCCTCATGTTGTGGTGACCCCCAACCATAAAATTATTTTCGTTGCTACTTCATAACTAATTTCGCTACTGTTATGAATCATAATGTAAATATCTGATATGCAGGATGTATTTTCATTGTTACAAAGGGGTTGCTACCCACAGGTTAAGAACCACTGCTCTGTTTCCTCTGTGGATGATCATTTTGTGGAATGATCCACAAATATACTGACTCCTCACCTGTCTGCCTAGATGCCCTGATGAGTGATGATTAGGGTATGAAAATCCAAAACTTAGAATGATTTCTTGTGTCTTTACAGTCTCAACTTTTCCACACTAATTCTTCCTCACTTGGCTCTTGAGTCTCCCTGCCCCACAGCATCTGAGAGAGTACTATACTCCAGTGACAGAAAACTCCTGGCCTTTCCCTACACACACCACATGCTTCTCACATCATGCCATCTCCTCTGACAGGGATGTTTCTTCCTCATCCTCTTGATGAAATGCTAGCCATCTAGGTGCTATCCACATACCAAGTTTTGTCTCTACTGAACCATTAAATCAAGAGCAGGAACAGTGCCTTCGTCATTATGTATCAGTCCAGCTGAATATTTGGGCATCCAACAAATATTTGTTAAATGGAAAGGAGGGAGAGAGTAAAGAAGAAAGGGAGGGAGAATTACAGGATCAAATAGAAGGTCTTTATTTATTTGAGACTAAGTCTCACTTTGTCACACTGGGTAGAGTGCTCTGGCATCATAGCTCACAGCAACCTCAAACTCTTTAGGCTCAAGTGATTCTCTTACCTCAGCCTCCCCAGTAGCTGGGACTACAGGCACCCGCCACATCTGGCTATTTTTTGTAGGTAGGGTCTTGCTGTTGTTCAGGCTGGTCTCGAACTTGTGAGCTCAAGCAATCCACCCACCTCAACCTCCCAGAGTGGTAGGGTTACAGGCGTGCACCACTGTGCCTGGCCTGGAAGGTCTGTCTACTTTTAGGTCTTTGAGGACTCTCCATACTTCTTTCCATCAAGTGTATATTAGTTTGCAGTCCCATCAACAGTTCAGAAATGTTCCCTTCTCTCACCCCTATGCCAGCATCTGTTACTTTGGGCCAACCTTGTGATGTGGCCCATTCCTGCTAGGATTTTACAATATCTCAAAGTGATTTTGATTTGCATTTCTCTAATAATCAGAGATGTCGTACACTTCTTCATGTGTTTCTTCAGAAGAAAAAAATCTGTTCATGTTTCTTTCCTAGCTTTTAATGGGATTTGCTATTTCTTGTTGATTTGCTTGAATTCTTTGTAGATTCTGGTTATTAGCCCTTTGTAAGATTTATAACATGCAAATATCTTCCCCACTCTGAAGATTGTCTCTGCTTTGTTGATTGTGTCTTTAGCTGTGCAGAAACTTTTTAACTTGATCAGGTCCCATTTATTAACTTTTGTTGTTTCTGCAATTGCCTTTGGGGTTTTCTTCATAAATTCTTTCCCAAGACCAATATCATTAAGAGTTTTTCCCTTGGCAGTGCCCATAGCTCAGTGGGTAGGGTGCCGGCCACATACATTGAGGCTGGCGGGTTTGAAGCTGGCCCAGGGCTGCTAAAACAAAAATGACAACTGCAACAACAACAATTTAAAAAAAAAAAAAAAGCCAGGCATTGTAGCGGGTGCCTATAGTCCCAGCTACTTGAGAGGCTGAAGCAAGAGAATAGCTTAAGCCCAGGAATGGAGGTTTCTATGAGCTGTGATGCCACAACACTCTACCCAGCGGGACAGATTGAGACTGTCTCAAAAGAAAGAGTTTTTCCCACACTTTCTTCTAGAGTTTTTATAGTTTCATGTTTTATATGTAAATCTTTTATCCACTGTGAGTTAATTTTTGTAAGTGGTGAGAGATACAGGTCCAATTTTAGTCTTTTACATGTGCCTAACCAGTAATCCCCATATAATCTGAAGTCTGGTAACGTGATGGCACCAGATTTGTTCTTATCTTGTAGAATTGCATTGGCTATTTGAGTTTTTTTCTACTTCTATTTTTTCAATGTCTTCAATATGATACTTAGAAAATCTCATGACTCAACCATGAGATTCTTGGAAATGATAAAGAACTACAGCAACATCTCAGGATACAAAATCTGTATTCGCAAATCAGTAGCCTTCATATATATCAACAATAGGCAAGCTGAGAATCAAATCAAAGGTACAATCACCTTCACAATAGCAAAAGAAAGTGAAATACCTCAGAATATACCTAACAAAGGACATGAATGATCTCTACAGAGAGAACTATGAAACACTGAGAAAAGAAATAGCAGAGGATGTTAACAGGTGGAAAAACAACTTGCTCATGGCTGAGAAGAATCAACATTTTTAAAATATCTACTAGAGCCAGTCGAGGTGGCTCACGCCTATAATCCTAACACTTTGGGAGGCCAAAGCAGGTAGATTGCCTGAGCTCAGGAGTTCGAGACCAGCCTGAGCAAGAGTGAGACCCCATCTCTAAAAATAGCCGGATGTTGTGGCAGGCATCTGTAGTCCCAGCTACTCAGGAAGCTGAGGCAAGAGAATCACTTAAGCCCTAGAGTTTGAGGATGCTGTGAGCTATGACATCACAGTACTCTACCAAGGGCAACAAAGTGAAACTTTGTCTCAAAAAGAAAAAGTCTATACCACTCAAAGCAATCTACAGATTCAATGCAGTTTCTGTAAAATATGAACATCCTGCTATTAGCTTCTTATGTCCTCCTCCATACCAAACTTATTTTTTGAAACATTTTTTGAATTGGATCAAACTGACCATTTCACCTAACTGCTAACAATCATATGACACAGAATAAAATTCAACTCTTATATAATCTCACTTCATCTTATCTTTCTAGTCTTATATCCTAACACTCGCCCATACACATCTTACACTACAACAATAATAAATCAGTTGCCATCACTCTACTTGGCAGGTTCTCGCTCTCTTAAGTGTTTGCACTTGCTAATGCTCCTGTTGAAGATGCTTCCACCCAGCTAACTTCTTCAGGTTCCACTTTGTTGTTTTTTGTTTGTTTTTGTAGAGACAAAGTCTTACTCTGTCACCCTCGGTAGAGTGTCATGGTGTCACATAGCTAACAGCAACCTCCAGCTCCTGGGCTTAAGCAATTCTCTTACCTCAGCCTCCTGAGTAGCTGAGACTACAGGCGCTTGCCACAACGCCCGGCTATTTTTTTGTTGCAGTTTGGCGGGGGCTGGGTTTGAACCCGCCACCCTCAGTATATGGGGCCGGTGCCCTACCCACTGAGCCACAGGCACCACCCACTACTTTATTTTTGAAGTTTTCCATTTTTCTTCCTGCTTTTCCCTCAGACTCTAATTTAAGGATAGCCTCTGTTAGCCCCCTCAAAACCTTATCAAAGGGTATTGGATTTTTTTATGAATTTGCCTCTCCTCAGCAATTATCTCATTAAAAACAAATATTTAATTCATTTAACACTGTTCCACAGCACCCATCGAAGAGTTAACACATAGTAGTTGCTCAAAAACTAACATGTGAATGAATGAATGAACAAATGAACAAACGGAAAATGAAACAAGTAATATCTCCTGTGTGTTTGACCCGCTGCTATTTCAGTTTTGTTTTGTTTTCATTTTTTTGAGACAGGGCCTCCCTTTGTCACCCTCACTAGAATGCTATGGTGTCATAGTTCACAGCATCCTCAAACTGTTGGGCTCAAGAGATTCTCTTGCCTCAGCCTCCCAAGTAGCTGGGACTACAGGCACCCACCACAATGCCCAGCTATTTTTTTTTAGAGCTGAAGTCTCGCTGTAATGTCGAACCCGTGAGCTCAGGCAATCCACCTGCCTCAGCCTCCCAACTGCTAGGATTACAGGTGTGAGCACCTCGCCCAGCCTCAGGTTTTCTTTTACAGAACTAGGCAGGAAAGAGAGGTAGAGGACTTAGAAAAGGTTCAAGACAGCTCTGGTTTGACCTCTGCCTTGGACATAGATGGCAAATGTCAAGAGAGGCCAGCCAGCAGTTCTGATATGGTTGGAAAGCAGAACAGATTCTAAGGACACATGAACTGCAGAATTGAAATACTCTCCCAAAATTTGAAAATAAGGTTACCCTCAGGGAGTTAGATCATAAAATCAAAACAATTTAGGGAATGATGTTAGGGAAGATGTCAGTAGGAAGCTGTAAGAATCTATCCCTCCACCTAGACAGTTATTGAACTGGCAGAAACTGTCCAAAGTAACTATTTTGGAGCTCTGGTGTTTAGTAGAACAGTTCTGCCATCTATAGGAAACTTTGATGAAGAAGCCGATAAATTTTGATGAATTTCAGCCTTTTGTGATATAACAGTTACATTCCTCAGCCCCCTACTCAGCAACAGGCACCTGTGGAGTAGGCAGTCCACATTCCTGATACAGCTTTCTGGAACCAGTATGGGCAGTAAGGACTTTGTCCTGTAAGCATTTGGGAGGCCGAGGTTGTGTGCATTGGTAGCTGCTTATCACTTTTGACCACTTGGGACCAGCCCAAACATCAGCTATTTTTCAGTGCCCACTCCCACAGGCTGAATCAGCTTTGCAGTCATAAGGTATTTAAAAAAAGACACAACCAGTTCAGCACCTGCACTTAAGTGGCTAGCGGGTTCAACACTGGGCCTGGCGGGTTCAAACCTGGCCCAGGCCTGCTAAAAACAATGACAACTGCAACCAAAAAATAGCTGGGCATTGTGACAGGTGCCTATAGTCCCAGTTGGGAGGCTGAGGCAAGAAAATCAGTTAAGCCCAAGAGTTTGAAGTTGCTGTGAGCTGTGACAGCACAGCACTCTACCAAGGGCAACATAGTGACTCTGTCTCAATAAATAAATAAATAAAATGAAAAAGACAACCTTTTTCCTTCCTCTTGAGAGCCAGACATTTAAAGAAATTTTGTCAGGTGACTGGCTGACTGCAGAGACAATGGAAAAGAAACTTCAGTAGCCACATACAAGAAATAATTCACCAAAAAAGTTTGAAAAAGGCATAATAGGAATGGGTTGAGCTCAAAATAAGCCAAAAAAAATAATCCCTGAGGACTAGGAGAATTGAATTTCTACAGTTACAATACAATGCTCAGAATATCCAGTTTTCAGTGAAAAAAAAATTACAGAACATGTAAGAAAAACATGTTAGAAAAACATGTAAGAAAGTATACTCTGGGCTCGGCACCTGTGGCTCAAGCAGCTAAGGTACCAGCCACATACACCTGAGCTGGCAGGTTCAAATCCAGCCCGGGCCAGCCAAACAACAATGACAGCTGCAACCAAAATAGTAGCCAGGCGTTGTGACAGGCGCCTGTAGTCCCAGCTACTTGGGAGGCAAAGGCAGAAGACTCACTTGAGCCCAGGAGTTGGAGGTTGCTGTGAGCTTTGATGCCAAAGCACTCTACTCAGGGTGACAGTTTGAACCTCTGTCTCAAAAAAGAAAAAAGGAAGTATACTCTGGCTCAGCACCCATAGCATAGTGATTATGGCTCCAGCCACATACACCAAGGCTGGCCGGTTCAAACCCAGCTTGGGCCAGCTAAACAACAATGACAACTGCAACCAAAAAATAACTGAGCATTGTGGTGGCCACCTGTAGTCCCACTACTTGGGAGGCTGAGGCAAGAGAATCACTTAAGCCCAAGAGTTGGAGATTACTGTGAGCTGTGATGCAACAGCACTCTACCAAAGGACGACACAGTGAGATTTTGTCTCAAAAAATATATATATATATGCTCTATTCACACAACATGAAGAATTTCACAGAAACTGTGCCTGAAGACCTGACTTTGGAATTTTTTTTTTTTTTTTTTTTTTTTTTTCTGTAGAGACAGACCCTCGGTAGAGTGCCATGGCGTCACACAACTCACAGTAACCTCCAACTCCTGGGCCTAGGCAATTCTCTTGCCTCAGCCTCCCCAGCAGCTGGGACCACAGGCGCCCTCCACAATGCCCAGCAATTTTTGCTGCAGTTTGGACCCACCACCCTCGGTATATGGGGCCAGCGCCCTACCCACTGAGCCACAGGCACAGCCCCCAAGTATAAGCAGTCTTTTTTTAATTTTTTTTTTTTTGAAACAGCCTCATCTGGGCAGAGTACCGTGGCATCACAGGTCACAGCAACCTCCAACTCCTGGGCTCAAGTGATTCTCTTGCCTCAGCCTCCCAAGTAGCTGGGACCACAGGCACCCACCACAATGCCCGGCTATTTTTTGGTTGCAGCTGTCATTGTTGTTTGGCGAGCCCGGGCTGGATTTGAACCTGCCAGCTCAGGTGTATGTGGCTGGTACCTTAGCTGCTTGAGCCACAGGCGCCGAGCCCTGACTTTGGAATTATTAATCAAAGATGTTAAATCAATTGTCTTAATTATGGTTAATATGTTTTCCAAAGGAAACCATGGACAAGAACTAATAGAAAACAGGAAAACAAGGCTGAACAAAATGAGAATATTGATAAATAGAAATTATAAAAAGGAGCCAAACAGGGTGGCACCTGTGGCTGTGAGTAGGGCGCCGGCCCCATATACCGAGGGTGGCGGGTTCATACCCAGCCCTGGCCAAACTGCAACCAAAAAATAGCCGGGCCTGTAGTCCCAGCTGCTTGGGAGGCTGAGGCAGGAGAATCGCGGAAGCCCAAGAGCTGGAGGTTGCTGTGAGTCCTGTGACGTCATGGCACTCCACCGAGGGCGGTAAAGTGAGACTCCGTCTCTTCAAAAAAAAAAAAAAAAAGAGCCAAACAGGACTTAGCACCTGTAGCTCAGTGGCTAGGGAGCTGGCCACATACACCAGAGCTGGCAGGTTCAAACTCAGTGCAGGCCTGCCAAACAACAATGAGAGCTACAACCAAAAAATAGCCAGGCATTGAGGTAGGCACCCATAGTCCCAGCTACTTGGGAGGCTGAGGCAGGAGAATCGCTTAACCCCAAGAGTTTGAGGTTGCTGTGAGTAGTGATGCCATGGCACTCTACCGAGGGTGACATACTCAGACTCTTATCTACAAAATATAATAATAATGATAATAATGAGCCAAATAAATTCTGCAGCTGAAAAGGATAGAATGAAATAGAATGAAATGAACAATTCAGTAGAGTGATTCAACAGTACATTAGAACAGGCTAAAGAAAGGACTAACAAAATTGAAGGTAAAGCGTCTGAAATTGTTTGGTGTGAGGAAAAGAAAAAAAAAGTAAAAAATGAACAGACCGGTAAAGACTTGTGAGACATCATCAAGTGTACCAAATATACATTATAGGAATTTCAGAGGGAGACGAGACAGCAAAATGGGCAACAAAAATATTTGAAGAAATAATGGCTGAAAACTTCCCAAATCTGATTAAAACATCCAAGAATCTCAACAAACTCCAAGGGAAAAAAAACTCAAAGGGATCCACAATGAGGCACATAGTCAAATTGTCAAACTCCATAGACAAAAAAGAGAATATTGAAAGCAGCAAGATAGACACAACTCGTCATGTACAAGAGCTCTTCAATTAGAATGGCGGCTGATCTCTTATCAGAAACTATGGATGACATTTAACAGGGATGACATTTAAAGTCTTGAAGAAAAAAAAAACTGTCAACCAAGAATTCTATATCCATCCAAAAAATAAAAAAAAATTTTTTTTTGAGACAGCCTATGTCACCCTCAGTAGGATGCTGTGGCATCACAACTCACAGCAACTTCAAACTCTTGGGCTTAAGCAATTCTCTTGTCTCAGCCTCCCAAGTAGCTGGGACTACAGGCACCCACCACAATGCCCAGCTATTTTTTTTTTCCTATTGTAGTTGTCATTGTTGTTTAGCAGGCCTGGGCTGGGCTCAAACCCACCAGCCCCAGTGTATGTGGCTGGCACCATAATCACTGAGCTACAGGTGCCAAGCCACCTTCAAAACTTTTCTGCAGGCCAGGTGCAGTGGCTTTGCCTATAATCCTAGCTCTCTGGGTGCATTGCTTGAGTTCAGGAGTTTGAAACCCGCCTGAGAAAGAGTGAAACCCCATCCCTAAAACTAGCAGGGCAGTGTGGCAGGTGCCTGTAGTCCCAGCTACTCAGGAGGCTGAAACAAGATAATCACTTGAGCCCTAGAGTTTGAGGTTGCTATGAGCTATGACACCACAGCACTCTACCGTGCTGACAAATGAAACTGTCTCAAAAAATGTTAAAAAATTGGGCATGCCTGTGGCTCAAAGGGGTAGGGCACCAGCCCCATATGCCGGAGGTGGTGGGTTCAAACCCAGCCACGGCCAAAAACTGCAAAAAAAAAAAAAAAAAAGGAATGAACAAGAAATCAAATGCAGATAAAAAAGATCAGGTTAATTCATTACCACCAGTACTTGCCCTACAAGAAATGTAAAGGAAGTGCTGAAATGAAAAAGTAATATAAACAGTAATTCAAAGACATGAGAAAACATTTAAAATACTTCTAAAGGTAACTTCATAGCTGGGCCTTGTGGCAGCCTCCTGTAGTCCCCGCTACTTTGGCGGCTGAGGCCGGAGCATAGCTTAAGCCCAAGATTTTGAGGCTTAGTGAGATTCTACTAAAGGCATAGTGAGATTCTGCCTCCGAATGTGTACATATCATTGTTATATCTTCTTGGTAATGTCCTTCTTCTTTTTTTTTTTTTTTTTTTTTGAGACAGAGCCTCAAGCTGTCGCCCAGGGTAGAATGCTGTGGCATCACGGCTCATAGCACCCTCCAACTCCTGGGCTCAAGCGATTCTCCTGCCTCAGCCTCCCAAGTAGCTGGGACTACAGGCAGCCCCCACAAGGCCTGGCTATTTTTTGGTTGCAGCCGTCATTGTTGTTTGGCTGGCCTAGGCTGGATTTGAACCTGCCAGCTCAGGTGTATGTGGCTGGCACCTTAGCCACTCGAGCCACAGGCGCCGAGCCACTAATGTCCTTCTTTATTTCTTATTATTTTTTTTGTGGCTTCAGATCTATTTTGTCTTATAATAATATAGTCAGCTATTGTTTAGTTAATATTTGTATAAAATATCTTTTTTATCCTTTCACTTGTAACCTCTTTGTGTTCTTATCTCTAAAATGTGTCCCTCATGGACACAGCTAATATAGAAGCCATAAATTACATAAGGGAAAATTTGACAGAACTGACAGAAGTATTTCTACATTAATAGTTAGTCCACTTTCAACATTGCTTGAACAATCAGAGAGGAGGTCAATATGCAAACAAAAGATTTGAACAATATTACAAATTAATTAGCGAGATGGAGACCCCCTCTCTAAAAGTACCCAGGATATTGTGGCTGGCCCCTGTAGTCCCAGCTACTCAGGAGACTGAGGTAAGAAGATTGCTTGAGCCCAAGAGCTTAAGGTTGCTGTGAGCTATGACACCATGGCAATCTACTGAGGGTGACAAAGTGCAACTCTGTCACACACACCCCAAGAGAATGTATGTATGCACATATAACATCAACAACAAATGAGCAACTCAGTAAAAATTAAACAAATAATATGGATTTTAGTAATTCACCAGGGAGAGGGTAAGATAGTAGGCAGGAGACAGATCTGAGTGGCTAAGAAAGAAATACTTGAGCTCATTAGTAACCACAGACATGCAAATTAAAGCAAGATAACAATTTACACTTTAATTGGTAAAAACCAGAAATCTGATAATACCAAATGTAAATTGAACTCAGAGAATTGGGTTCCCTTGTGCACTGCTGTTTAGATAACAATCTGGGACTTGAAGAGAAACTTCTCTGAAGAAGACAGGCGCACAGCCTACAGACATATGAAAAAATGCTCATCTTCCTTAATCATCAGAGAAATGCAAACCAAAACTACTTTAAGATATCATCTAACTCCAGTAAGATTAGCCCATATCACAAAATCCCAAGACCAGAGATGTTGGCATGGATGTGGAAAAAAGGGAACACTTCTCCACTGCAGGTGGGAATGCAAATTAATACATTCCTTTTGGAAAGATGTTTGAAGAACACTTGGAGATCTAAAAATAGACCTGCCATTCAATCCTATAAATCCTCTACTAGGTATATACCCAGAAGACCAAAAATCACATTATAACAAAGATATTTGTACCAGAATGTTTATTGCAGCCCTATTCATAATTGCTAAATCATGGAAAAAGCCCAAGTGCCCATCGATCAACGAATGGATTAATAAATTGTGGTATATGTACACCATGGAATATTATGCAGACTTAAAGAAAGATGGAGACTTTACCTCTTTCATGTTTACATGGATGGAGCTGGAACATATTCTCTTAGTAAAGTATCTCAAGAATGGAAGAAAAAGTATCCAATATACTCAGCCCTACTATGAAATGAATATATAGCTTTCATATGAAAGGTATAACCCAGTTATACCCTAAGCATATGGGGGAGAGGGAGGGAAGGGAGGGTGGAGGATGGACGGAGGGAGGGTGATTGGTGCGATCACACCTACGGTGCATCTTACAAGGGTACATGTGAAACTTAGTATGTAGAATATAAATATCTTAACACAATAACTAAGAAAATGCCAGGAAGGCTGTGTTAACCAGTGTGATGAAAATATGTGATGAAAATATGTCAAATATTAAATCACAGCTATGATTTAATAAGAAAAAAAATAGATACCGCATATACTCGAGTATAAGTCGACCCAAGTATAAGCCGACCCCCTTAATTTTACCCTAAAAACTGGGAAAACTTAGTGACTCGAGTATAAGCCGAGGTGGAAAATGCAGCAGCCACTGGTAAATTTCAAAAATAAAAATATATACCCAAAACAATTATAATAATTCAGGAATCAGTAGGTTAAATGAAACCTACCACATTAACCCATAGTATTCAATGGCAACTTTAATAAAGTGAATAAACCATTTAAGACAGTAAAGCATTGTAAATAAATGGTTAAAAATCCTGAATCCTTATACTCCAAAACCCCTGATTATAAGGATTCAGGATTTAAAAACATTCATTTACAAGACTTTACTGCCTTAAATGGGGTTTTCACTTAATTAAATGTACCATTAAATACTGTGGGTTAAATAGTTCAGTGGAATACAGTTCAGTTCACCCGCCTACCTCTTCAGCTCAGCCGCGACTTGTGGACTGAGCTGAAGCACCGCTCCCTCAAGCAGACGGCAGAAGACGACTGGAGACTACATGCATTTGATTAGGTGCGCACGCACGGAATCAAATAACCTGTATGACCTGAGTATAAGCCGAGTTCGGGTTTTTCGGCACAAATTTTCGGCACAAAACTTCGGCTTATACTTGAGTATATGTGGTATACAACAGTGGTTCTGTAAGGTTACAATACTGTATTTTCACTGTACCCCTTCTACGTTTAGATAGACAAATACTTACCATTGTGTGACAAGTGCCTACAGTATTCAGTATGCTAATATGCTGAACAGGTTTGTAGCCTAGGAACACTAGCTTACACCATGTAGCCTATGTGTGTAGCAGGCTACACCACTTAGGTTTGTATAAGAACACTCTATGATGGTCACATAATGATGGAATTGCCTAACAATGCATTTCTCCAAACATATCCCCATCATTAAGCTGTATAGGGAGGTACACAGTGCAAGAGCAAGTACAAATGGGGCCAAATGTAAACAGTTGGCTAAAGGGTACATAGTATGCTACACAGAGTAGTTGCTTATGCTATTCTTAAAATGTTTTTGTATTTTTAAATTTTTATCAAAATACAAATTTAAGTAAAATAACTGACCAACTGCACACTCTCAATACATCAAATAAGTACGTTTCTACTATAGTTTTCCCCGCTTGGAAGGTAAGAGACTGATGTGAACATGACTGATTATTCAATAGTTATATTTCCATTGTAACTTAATATATGCAGACTGATTTTCTAACTTACAGTCTGAGCTTTGGTGCCATAAACCAGCTTTCATAGATCCCAATCCTTAAGAACAATCTGCTCAAAGAGATTCTGGTCCTCATTCTTCCTCAAATACTTCCCAAACACATCTTCTGTGCAATCAATACTCTATACTACTTTGGCTTTAAAGCCCAGGTAACTCTCCCAAGAGGCATTGTCCGTGTTGCTCATTGTAATATATCCCACCAGTCTCATCTATCTTCACTGAAGAGAATCACTTCCTTACTTCATTTGTTTGACAAAAGACCAACTGATATCTTGTCATTTGGGTTTCTTACTTCCACTGATTACAAAAATAGGCTCTCCCAACTGGCAATTCTGGAATATCAATCACTAAAATATACTTTGTCACATATTCTCCACTGCAATACACACCTGCAACTCTGTTTACTTACTGAGTGATTTTGCCCATCACTACTGATACCTCATAGAATTCTTTTTGACATCTCATAACCCTCAGATAAGCATCACTCTATAAACCTTGAATTTCCTCCTGTGCACTTGTTAACCATGAAATTATCCCTTGTGCTTGAGAAAGCAGGCAGCAAATTACCAAGCACGCTAAATTAATTTTGCAGTGAAAGGCTGTATGTGTGCATGTACATGTGTAACAATTTTTCCCAATTTGAAACTAAGATAAGATTGTGCTATGATCAATTTCTGAGAAACTGTTCTATTTCTTTGTCTTTTATCTTCCCTATGCCTTACTCTTTTTTAAAAATTTCTTCACAAATAATCAACACACTGAAAAGGGAATAAATGTATTTATGATCTATGTACAAAAGACTTAATTAAAAAATAAAATTTTAAAAAAAGAATATGGGGAAGGGGAGGGAGGGGAGGATGGGCAGAGGGAGGGTGATTGGTGGGATTCCACCTGCGGTGCATCTTACAAGGCTATATGTGAAACTTAGTAAATGTAGAATATAAATGTCTTAACACAATAACTAAGAAAATGCCAGGAAGGCTATGTTAACCAGTGTGATGAAAATGTGTC
>CAUYPK010102055.1:0-101909 GCA_963574355.1 Loris lydekkerianus | reverse complement strand
GAATTTCGGCTCTTTGCCTCTTATCATTATTTTGTATACTGTGGCTCTTTGCCAAGTTTGGATTTTGTTATGCTGCTTCTGAGGAGGGACCTCTGAGGAGCGATCTCCGAGCGCATAGTCGAACTTGTTCGCCACCCCTGAGCTAGAGCGTGGCGGAGGGTGTGTGTGTGTGAATGAACGCAGGTTGCAGTGAGTGAGTGAGTGGATGGGCAGGCAGATGGATGAGACAGCATGTGAGTAAGCGAGCCCCAGGTGAGCGGTGAATGAACTACAGCGGCGAAGTGGGAGTGAAAGAACGGCCGATGAGTGTCTGTCTAAGGAGGCAGAACTCCGCAATCTAGGGCTAGCGGAGAGCGCACCGCCCTCCGCCTCCGTGTCCACGTGGCCGGGGCGGGATCTGGAGGGTGGAGCCCAGCTGTGTGTGGGCGTGGTTCGGTCGGGCGAGGAGCGTATCGAGCCCGTCAGGGGCAGGTTGTGGGCGGGGAGACCTTGGGCAGAAGGCGTGGCTTGGCCGAGTTGAGGCGTAGTTCTGCCAGGCTAGCAGTTAGGTGAGCCTGGCAGGGGCGGGGTAAGCCGGGACGGAGGGCGTGTTGAGGCGGGGCGCGGGCGGGGCGCAGGCGGGCGGGCACCAGAGGAAGTCACGTGGGCGTGCGGACTCACATGACTGGCCGCGAGATGTACCAGCAGCCCGCGGTGGCAGTCGGCGCGGCAGCTGAGGCGGAGGCTGACGGGGAGGTGTATCCAGTGGTGGCAGGTAGGGCGCGGGGCGGCTGCCGGATCCTACTGCCTTTAGCGTGGCCTGGCGACCCTCGGCACAGTCCTCGGCCCCTCAGCTCACTTCCTGCCCCGCTTGGCTTGCTCCCGGCCGGGCCCGCATGAACTTCCCCTAGGGTCCCGCTGCCCCCTCCCGCTGTGAGGAGCCCCGGGTCGCGCGAGCGCGGGTCCGCAGTCACCTGACGGTGTTGTCGGCGGGCCGCATCTTTCTGGGACTTTCGGGGAGTTCTCGGGACAGTTCCTTCCTCGTCACCCCTGGCGTCCCGCTCTTCAGCGGCGGCCTGAAGCGTGGGGCCACGCTGAGCCACAGCCCCCGGGAACCGTTTCCCCTGGATTTTGACGACTTTCCAAGCTACCTCTCCGTTTCAAGTGTTTGGCCCCCTTTTCCGTTGTGTGGTCGTGGGCCAGTAATTTGACCTCTCAGGACTAATGTTTTCTCGTCCGTGTGTAGGTTTTATGTCTCTTTAAAGGATTTTGGGCTAATGTGTAATTACAGATAAACGTGAAGAGAGTTGCATGAGGATGCTCTTGTTCTAAATGTTTCTTCTTACAGTCCTCTTAACTGTAGAATGAATGTAGATGGGTGTTGGTGGTGAGTTTGAGTTTCTTCTTGGTGGGGGGCACAAGCTGGGGGACTCATCCTGGAGCAGTCTGGCAAGGAGTCCCCAGGAGGCGATTGAAGTGCATTCTGAATGGTTGGTAGACAGTTTCTTCATTCAGGAGGAAAGGCAGAGGGGAGTGACAGTGAAACTCTAGGGTAGGGAAGAGGCGGCATTATTGCATTTTGCTTGATTAATGGCAAGACCTGGTGTCTAGGCATAATGTCCCTCCAGAATTGGTCTTGACTTATTTTTTCCTTTCACTTGGGTTTGTTAAGAGGAAGCATGTGATGGTTCTTGCTGGTTAGAACATTGTGTTCATAGGTCACGTATTGGAGTCTAGTGTGGACCTTTGGCGGGACCCCTTCTGTGGGGTCACTTGGAATGGGAAATTGTAATTGAATCAGGATGCTTTTACCTCAGCTTGTAAAGCAGTTCAGAGTTGCAGGAGGTGGTAGTTCAGGGATTTATTTTATGCAGATCTAGGGACTGCGGTAAATGTTTTATACAGGACTTAACTGATGTGTGCCATTGGGGTGTGATTTATGGAAAGTCTGAAGTCTGTGCTCTGGGAGCTTCCTTTCTGGAGACTGCCCTTCCTTTGACTTCCCTTAGATAATTGGCCTCCCCTGAGGGGCAGAGATAATTTTATCCAGAGTGCTGAGGATATCTACAGAGTCTAGTACAATTTATAGTATAGAGTTTTCCTTTCCTATAGCTTGGTGAGTCTAAAAGTGGAGTTCACCAATTCTTGGAATGTAATCTAACATTTCATTCTACTTGAAACCTGGCAGCCATCCTGTCAGGGAGAAATGGTGTAGCAAACATTTTTTTACACGGGGAAAACTAAAATCCAGAGGCAAGTAATTTACCCAAAGTGGGCAGTGTTAAGGGAATGTACTTAGTGGGGTCTTTGGTTGGGTGAGCTGGAATCAGAAAAACTGAGCCTTTAAGAATGAATTTTGTCCAGACAATTTTGTGTTTGTGTGTGTGTGTATCTCAACTTTCACAGATTTTGACTTTTTGAAGGAGTGATTGTGGCTTATGGGTATGTAGTGAATTTTTTCTTCTCTGGGGTTCTGTCCACACAGCCAGAACCCACCAGTTAATATTGATGTGGGAATTTCTCTGTCTTTGTAGTGTCTTGGGGATTGCCAGAAAAAATTGTGCACATTGTAATTTTCAGCATTAAGTGTCTCACTATATTCTAATTCTTTGGAGCTTAAGCTGTCAATGCTTTATAGGGTAACTTTTTAGTTTTTTTGAGACAGAATCTCACTATGTCACCCTCCGTAGAGTGCTGTGACATCACAGCTCACAGCAACCTCAAACTCTTGGATTTAAGCGATTCTCTTGGGTTTAAGCGATTCTCTTGCCTCAGCCTCCCAAGTAGCTGGGACTACAGGCACCTGCCACAGTGCCCGGCTATTTTTTTGTTGTAGTTGACATTGTTGTTTAGCAGGGCCTGGACCGGGTTTAAACCCTCCAGCCCTGGTGTATGTGGCTGGTGCCCTAACCACTGAGCAATGGGTGCTGAGCCAGGGTAACTCTTCTTAAAAACTTAACAGTTAAGGGCTGGGTTGGTGCTCAGACCTGTAATCATACCACTCTGAGAGGCCCAGGCAGGAGTATCCCTTGAGCTTAGGAAAGTGGTTCTCAACCTTCATAATGCCACAGCCCTATAATACAGTTTCTGTGTGTCGTGACCACTGGTTGAGAACTGCTGGCTTAGGAGTTCAAAACCAGCCTGGATTAAGAGTGAGACTCTTTCTCTTGCCGAAAAAAAAAAAAAAAAAATTAGCTGGGCATGGTGTTGGGCACCTGTTTTCCCAGCCGTTTGGGAAGACAGGTTCTGTAGGTTTGTTCTTAAGTTGAATTTGTACATAAGTTGGAATAAGTCCATTTACCTGTCACCCACCCATAATAACCCCTGTTTCTAAGTGCAAGTAGTATGTTGGATTTTTGTAACTTGGGGACTTACTGTAATAGTCTCTATTACCAAGTGGGTGATAGGGTTTGCACAGTTTTTGTTTTTTTTTTTTTTTGAGACAGAACATCAAGCTGTCGCCCTGGGTAGAGTGCTATGGCACCACAGCTCACAGCAACCTCTAACTCCTGGGCTCAAGCGATTCTCTTGCCTCCGCCTCCCAAGTAGCTGGGACTACAGGCACCCGCCACAACGCCTGGCTATTTTTTGGTTGCAGCTGTCGTTGTTTGGCTGGCCTGGCTGGATTCGAAACCGCCAGCTCAGGTGTATGTGGCTGGCGCCTTGGTTTGCACAGTTTTAACAGATGAACAGAAGGATCCCTTCCCCATAGCCTCATCCACATTAAATATAATTTTTAGTTAAATTTATTTTATTTTTGGAAAAGAGATCCTCAGGCATGGGTTGAAAGTGCTCTCTCTTTAGACTTAATAAATGTAAGAGAATGATGGGCTGGGCGTGGTCACTCACCCCTATAATCCTAGCACTCTGGGAGGCCGAGGCAGGTGGATTGCTTGAGTTCAGGAGTATGGGACTAGCCTGAGCAGTAGTGAGACCTTCATCTCTATAAAAAAAGAAAATTTAAGAGAGTATTGAATTTTTGTTTAATTTGCATTTCCTTGATTATTTGTGAGGTTTAGTTTTACAATATTTCCTCCTTGTATGGCCTTTTTGACTTGACAGTTTATGTCTTTTGCTTATTTTCTTACAAGGTTCTCTTTTTTCTTATTGATTTCTAGTGATTCCTTCTGTAGAGTTTTTGTAGAGTTTTTAATTTTTTAATTTTTCGTTTTTATCTTAACTTTTCAATAGAGATCATGTCTTGCTGTGTTGCCCACAATGGTCTTGAACTCCTGGCCTCAAGCGATCCTTCTGCCTTAGTTCCCCAAAGTGCTGTGCTTATAGATGTGAGCCACTGTACCTGCCCCCTTTGTGGATTTTATTTTATTTATTTAATTAATTAATTTTTTTATTTTTGAGACAAGAGTCTCACTATGTCACCCTCAGTAGAGTGCTGTAGTGTCACAGCTCACAGCAACCTCAAATGCCAGGGCTTAAGCGATTCTCTTGCCTCAGCCTCCCAAGTAGTTGGGACCACAGGCGCCTGGCTATTTTTTTGTTGTTGTTGTTGCAATTGTCATTACTGTTTAGTTGGCCTGGGCTGGGTTCAAACCCACCAGCCCCAGGCTATATGGTGGCTCTATCCACCTTGCCACGGGCGCCACCTTCTTTGTGGATTTTATATTGACATTATAACTATTAAATTGACAGAACATTCTAGTTCTGTCAGGTAAGCCAGGTAAGAGCTTATTTCAGGGCCTGTTCTGAGGTTGTAAAGCTCAAGGACTGTGCCATAGAATAAGAATGGCTGAAGTGCGTGTGCTGTATATGCTTGATCTCCTAAACAAATTCTTCAAGATTGAATGATAGGAAGATAAAAATGTATACAAATTATTACTGTGGATCATAGCTCTTCTTTATACAGTCCTATTGACTGAATTTCAGACTTTAGAACAGGGAGAATCATGCTTCACTTGTTTTAGTGTGGCTCATTTGATGGCATTCCATACACTCCAAGCATGCAGAGCTTGAGGAAGCCTCCTAGTGTTGTCAGTAGTCAGGGCTCAGGGTCATGCTGATCCTCTCCCCACCCCCAGGGCCCCAGGCTCCTGTTATCTGGGCCTTTACACTCACTCTGGACTCTCACCACCCCTTACCTTCAATGTAGGTCTTCACTTTGCTGTTTCCTTCCTTTTCTGGGTTTATATATTTGCTGAAATTCATTGAGCTGTCACTGAAGGTTTATGCATTGCGATGATTAAATTATGCCTCCAGGTATTGATTGCATTAAGGAAAGAACCTTTTGGTCTGTCCCTTTCCCCTCCGTGTCACACACTTTGTTTTATCTTTAATTTTTTTTTTTTTTTTTTTTTTTGAGATGGAGTCTCACTTTGTCCCCTTTGGTAGAATGTTGGTGGAGTCATAGCTCACAGTAGCCTCCAACTCCTGGGCTCAAGCGATGCTCTTGTTTTAGTCTCCTGAGTAGGTGGGACTACAGGCATTTGCCACAATGCCTGGCTATTTTTAGAGATGAGGTCTTTCTTTGGCTTAGGCAAGTGTCAAACTGGTTAGCTCAGGCAATCCACCTGCCTTGGCCTCCCAGACTGCTAGGATTACAGGCATGAGCTACCACGCTGGCCTCACGGCACACACTTAGATTGTAAACTCCTGATGGGCAAAAACTTATTTTTATTTACATCTAGTATCTAGAATGTCTCCTATGTGAAAGAGTCTCAAATATTTGAATAGAATTACATTTTTGTCATTTTTTAGAAGGTAGCATCACATTTTAGTGTGAAAATGATGTGAATACCTTTTGTTACTGGTCTTTAAACTCAAACTCTCACTGACATACATGTAGACAATTTGCAAGGTAAAATGTGTCAATTTCAAGAAAGAGGAACTAACAGAATCACTCTTTATGTAGAACTGCCAGAATTTGTGGTTAGCAAGAAAGTGATGTGTTCCGGTAGGGGAATTCTGTTATGGTATTTTTTTTTCCTAAGAAAAATGAAGCATAAAAAGGGATGTTTTGCTCATCCTGTTTGCTGGGGTGGTGGGCTGAGTTGAGCTCTGGAGGCTCTGATCCACTCCTCATATTATTTTCTATTGTAGACACATTTTGCTATTTCTGTTGTTTGTAGTAGGTGTTTGATGGGGGTTTTTAGCTCCCTGATGCATTTTGGAGTTTGGGTACTAAGCATATTTAACATTTAGGTAAGTGAAGTTACCTAAAGTTTGATTAACTCCCAGAAGCTCTGGGGAAGAGATGGGGTTTTAGTCTTGGTCAGGCTGGTCTTGAACTCCTGAGCTCAGGTGATCTACCCACCTCAGCCTCCCAAAATGTTAGGATTTATAGGTATGAGCCCCACCCCACCTGGCTAGATATTAAAAATTGTAATTATTATACTTTGTCCAAAAGATAAAGTCTCTCTCACCTGCCCCTCCCCACCCCAGGTTGTCCACCAAAGTAGTTCTGTGTCTTGGAGGTGCTTACTGGTATCACTTGTGTTTGTACATCCGGAGTTTTAGTAAAACAAAATTTTTAGCCTTTTAGTGCTAGAGAGATGTTCTTTAATGACCTGAGAGATGTTCTACTGTGTGACTCCAATTTATGCGAAATTCAAAGACATGGTAAAGTAGATTCTGTTGTGTAGGGATACTCACATGAATAATAAGACCGTTGATGAATGAAAAGCAAAGAAAATGCTATGAGAGTTAGGGCAGTGGTCCCTCTGGCAGGAGGAAGGGGCTTTGATCTATAAGGGATGCAGAACATGGGTTTCTGGGGTGCTGGCTTTCCTTAATTCTTGACCTGGATGGTGGTTACTTATGTGTTCAATTCAATATATAATTTTGTTTATGTGTCCATAGCAGTTTTGTACTACTTTCTGTATGTGTGTAAAATAACTTACAAAATGTTGGGGGAAACCGTAGGTGGCAGGCACAGGTGGGCGTACGAAGGATCCTGTCTTAACCTAATTGTGCAGGGATCTTTGCATCCCCTTAGCATTTGTTCTTTATATTGGATTTATTTAGAGGATGGTGTATCTATAGGGCAGTATGTTTTATTGCATCAGTAGCACTCCCAATGGAGAATCCTACAGTTGATGAGCAGGATAGCTCCTCTGGATTCAGCTGTTTCTGAGGCATCTGAATGTTGTCTCTCTTGTGTCCCTCTGGTTTTGTGGCCTCTGGGAAGCACAGCCAGAGGAGAACCTAAACTCTCAGGGCCTCTGGCATCTGTGGGAGGCTAGAGGGATAACTGAGAATCTCACTTGCTGTTAAAAGCATTTCTTTGGCAAAGGTAATCTGTCAAGGAGAGTCAGATGATTTTCATGACTGAGCACCATTAATCATCTTTTTTTTTTTTTTTTTTTTTTTTGTTAGGGACAGAGTCTCAGTTTGTCGCCCTCGGTAGAGTGCTATGGGATCACAGCTCACAGCAACCTCCAGTTCTTGGGCTTAGGTGATTCTCTTGCCTCAGCCTCCCGAGTAGCTGGGACTATAGGCGCCCACCACAATGCCTGGCTATTTTTTTGTTGTAGTTTGGCCCAGGCTGGGTTTGAACCCGCCACCCTCAGTATATGGGGCTGGCGCCCTACTCCTTGAGCTGCAGGTGCTGCCCCATTTCCCAACTCCTGAGAAATTCCAGTCCAGGTTGAGGATAGGTCTTTCAAGAATCGGCCACTTACTGATGTTTTGCACCAAAGGGAGATTTTAAAATTACATTTTCAGCCCTTTAGAGTCTGAAGAAGGCCTGTGTGTGCGTGTGCAGTTCTTTATCTCAGGATGGCACGTGCACCTTCCGTCTTCCTTCTTGGGCTGGATAGGAAAGGAGGAGCTCTCCTGGCAGTTTCTGCCGAAGTTGAGAATTTAATTGTCATATGTAAGTGGGTGTGCTTTTTTCTAGGGTGGGCTCCTTAGTAGAAAGTATTCCTATCTGCTCCCCTCCTCAGTGGGATGGATTTATAGGTAAGAGAATGAGTCATGCTAAGTCCCAGCTCTTTCATACACAACTCATGTGCCCTTCCTGTCCCTTTAGGGCTGTATGTGTAAACAGCAGTTCTAGGAAATAAGCAGTCTTGTCCCTACTTTACCGATGAGTGGAGTGAAGCGCAGAGGTTGGGTAACTTGCCCAAGTCCACATAACTAGTAAATTGTGGCACCAAGATTTGTATGCATGACCTGGCTGCAGCTAGGGAATCAGGCAGGTGCGTCCAGCCTTATATAAACTCCCTTTGGGATTTGCTTATATGGCCTCTTTAAGCATCCCCCCCTTTTTTTTTTCTTTTGAGACCGAGTTTCACTTTGTTGGCCCTTGGTAGAGTGCTGTGGTATAGCTCACAGCAACCTCAAACTCTTGGGCTTAAAGAATCCTCTTGCCTCAGCCTCCTGAGTAGCTGGGTCTACAGGCATCAGCCACAACACCTGGCTGTTTTTTAGTGATGGTGTTTCACTCTTGCTTAGGCTCGTCCTGAACTGAGCTAACACAATCTACACCCCTTGGCCTCCCAGAGTATTAGGATTACAGGCGTGAGCCTCCTTAAGCATTCCTAGCTGCACCTTTCCCTCTGTAGATGGCTTTCTTAGTTACACATGTTCTCATAAGTGTCACCTAAGACTTTTGTGATATGTCCTGTCTTTTCAGAACAGAAATGTGCTTTAAAATTATGAAATAGTATATAATGAAAGAGCATAGGAATTCAGAGTGTGTGTTGTATAGGGACTGAGTAGTTTTGTGGAATAATGGTTACTTGTACAGTTAGAGTTTGGGTTAAGCTCTGTAACACACCTACCAAAAACAGTTGGTTCCATCTGGGCAGCTGGGTATAGAAGTTTATTTTCAGTTGAGTTGAGTGTTATGTCTCCTTGGGTTGCCAGCTGTCCAAAACCAAATCATTGGGCCGGGTGCGGTGGCTCATGCTTGTAGTCCTAGCAGTCTAGGAAGGTGAGGCCGGTGGATTGTTTGAGCTCAGGAGTTCGAGACCAGCCTGAGCAAGAGTGAGACCCTGTCTCATCTTAAAATAGAAAAACTAAAAACTAGCTGGGTGTTGTGGCTGGTGCCTGTAGTCCCAACTACTTGGGAGGTTGAGACAAGAGGATCACTCAAACCCAAGAGTTTAAGATTGCTGTAAGTTATGATGCCATGGCACTCTACCCAGGGCAACAGAGTGAGAGTCTGTCTCAACACCCCTCCCCCCCAAACAAAACAAAACAAAACAAATTACTTAGTGAATTTTGTGAAATATAGGCTGAGTTCCCTTCAACTAATTAAGATATTCAAAGTATTCTAGTTAACTGATCTTATAATTTTGGGAAAAATACGTACATACCAGCTGAGAATCTTGTTAGCCTTCTTTGCCTGGAAAACTAGGACTCCAAATTCAGTGCAAATTTAGCTGTGGGGGAAAAACTGACTAAATATTTCTCTTCCTGTGACATTCTTCACAGTTCCTAATTTGTTCTTGCTGACTTCTGAGGCCTTATGTTTTCTGGTTGATTAATTGCATTCCTGGCTGTCTACCTTTCAGGCAGATGAAAGGCAGGGAACTTGCCTTATTCCTTGTGATTCCTACACTAGATCAATAAATGTTTATTTAAATGGAGGTAATTGTGCTTCACTTGGCTTAGAATGTTGGGTAACTGCTTACAATCTTCTTTGAGGGTCCTCATTTATCCTTTACTAGGATCAGGACAGACTTAGTCCTGTCAGATAATCTGGAGAATTTTCACTTTCATGTCAGGAGGTCCTAGAAAACCTGAGTCACTTTCAGACTCAGCCAACCAGAGGCAGGAGGAGGGTTTTATAAAAACCTCAACAAGCCAAAAATGGATTGAATGTAGTTAAACAGAGCCAAGGATTCTTTTTGAAGTTCCAGCTCCTATTTGATAAGTTATTCTAAGATTTTCCAAATTTGCTAGAATAGTATTCTTTTTAAACTCTGGAAAAAGTCATTGGACCTCCTTATATATAAATGTTACAGAATCAGATCCTTGAGGTGTTTTTGAGGAATGAACTGAAGTTGAATGGGGCCTTTTAGAAGTGGCTTTAGTGGGATTCAGGGAGATGTGGGAATCTGATAGCCTGGTATGGAGCCACTGGTTTGAGTGTAAGGAAGTCATTTGGGAGATGACTGTTTTCAGCCCTATTCTTTAGTTGTGTGATGTTTTAAGTAAACCAAATGGTTTTTCCCTCCTCCTTGTGGTCTGGTCTCTTGCATCTTCATGTTGTTGTATATGTGTGTGTGCATGTGTGTGGGGTTCACATGCAGTTCCCTGGGTCTCAGGGACAGTTCATAGTCTGTGATTATTCATGGAATCTCATGGAATCTCGGGGGTGATTTGATTCTTGATGAGAACAAGATGCCATCATCACGTCGAGGAATGAAGGAATTTAGGGAGCATTTACCATGGTGGGCAGCTTACTGGGTATGTGGTTTGTTCTGGGAATTTGGTATCCACTGTATAGACCCATTAAGAGAGAAAAGCTCTGGCTTGGCTTCCATAGCACAGTGCTTACGGCGCTGTCCACATACAATGAGGCTAGTGGTTTTGAACCCAGCCCAGGCTAGCTAAACAACAATGACAACTACAACAAAAAAATACCTGGGGGTTGTGGTGGATACCTGTAGTCCCAGCTACTTGGGAGGCTGAGGAAGAGAATCACTTAAGCCCAAGAGTTAGAGGTTCCTATGAGCTGTGATGCCACGGAACCGTGGGTGCAAGGGTGATATAGTGAGACTCTGTCTCAAAAAAAAAAAAAAAAAAAGAGAAAAGCACAGGCCTTCGGCCCTGTGCTAGGGGGGTTTCACGTTTTCCTTTTGAATTCTTGTAGCCAGACAGTAAAATGGTTGGCCATGTCCTCATTTTAGAGAAGGGAGATCTAAGTGCAGAAGAATGAGCTACTTGCTGACAGACCTGTCTGGGATTTGTGTGGGGACCACAGGCTTCTGGCTCTAGCTCCTGCTATTGGTGTCTGTGTGTGTGGAGTGAGGGAGGGGAGGGGGCCACTGGGCAGCCTGGTGTGCATTCTGGTCCCACAAGTCATCTTGCTGGCATTGTGACCTTGGGTGGTTACTCTGCCAGCTGGACCTACAGTTTCTGCATCTGTAAAATGGGACCATAGTGTCTACTGTGAATGTTTTAGGATGAAAGAGATGTTGTATGAGGTATTCAGTAGACTTCAGACATAGATGCTTCTCTGGTAGTGGTTCTTGCTATAATGGGGAGTGACATTGCACCTGGCTGTCCAGATAGCTCCATTTGTTCTTGCTCATGGGGAATGACTGAGTTCATAGGAGAAGAGGAGGGGAGAAGGTTCATATTAGGGGGGACTTAGTTTTGTAGCATGTGGGGCTGCTTTCCTCCTCCTACCTTGTAGTTTTGAGGCCACATGGTTTCCAGGGAAGTCCCCAGGGCATTCATTGAGCATGGTCACTCCATGTTTTTGTGGCACCATCAACAGCTAGATTTTTTTTTACCTCCACCTGCAACAAGTAAAGGACTTTATAGGTAGATGATGTCTGTCTTCCTTTCCTAGTAGGCACCTTTATTCTTCTAGTCATCTGTGTTCTAGGCACAGTGCTAGGGTATAAGAATAAGAAAAAAATTAGTTTGTGTTCACAGGATCTGGAGAGAAGAGACGGAATCTATCAAACACCTTTTAGCAGCTTTCTTGAGATATAGTTCATATGCCATACAATTCACCCACTTAAAATTTATAATTAAATGGTTTTCAGTATATTTACCAAGTTGTGCAACACTTTGAAGACTGTTTTCTTCAGCCCAGAAAGAACCCCCTTGCCCATTAGCAGTCATTCTCATTCCTCCCAACACCTCGCACCCCAGTCCTGATCAACTGCTACTCATTTGTCTGTATAGATTTGCCTATTCTATGAGTTTCATATGAATAGAACCATATAATATGTAGACTGGCTTCTTTTGCTTAGCATGTCTTCAGGGTTAATCCACATTATAGCACATATCAGTATTTTATTTTTTATTGCCAAATAATATTCTGTCGTATGGATATGCCGTATTTTACTCATTTTTTCATCCATTGGCAGACATTTAGATTGCTTTGGCTATTATGAGTAATTGCCAAATTATTGTTTGAACATTCATGTGTGAATATCTGTTTTGTGCAAACATATTTTCGTTTCTCATGGGTATGTACTTAGGATTTGAATAGTTGGGTCATATTGTAGCCTATATTTAACTTTTTGAGTAACTGCTAGACTGTTTTCCAAAGTAGCTGCATCATTTTACATTCCCACCAGCTGTACATGAGGGTCCTAATCTCCACCAGTACTTGTTATTACCTGTTCTTCATAGGAGAATATAACCATCTTGGTGGGTGGCAAATGGTATCTCATTGTGGTTGGACATGTTTTCATGTGCCTATTGGTCACTTGAACATTTTTGGAGAAATATCAACTCAGATTCTTTGAATATCTTTAAAATTATGTTATTTGTCTTTTTTTTTTTAAATTGAGTTATAAGAATTCTTTATATATTTTAGCTACGAATCCCTTATTACTATTGGATTTCAAATATTTTGTCCCATTCTGTAAGTCGTCTTTACTTTGTTGATGGTGTCTTTTGCACAACAGTTTTTAATTTAGATGAAGTCTAGTTTATTTGTGAAATCTTCACTTAACCCAGGTCATGAAGATTTACTCCTGTATTTTCTACTAAGAATTTTGTAGTTGTAGCTCTCATGTTCAGGTCTGTGATGCATCATTCTCTTGAACGTGGATACCTAGGTGTCCATCGCAAAACATATTTTGGGTGCACATGCTATGTGCTACACCCAAGTTAGGCAGTATTGGGAGATCAAAGCTTCCTAAAGGAGTACATATTTTAGTTTGGGAGACACTCAAAAACAAGGCAGATTGAGGAAGGCTTATAAAAGAGTATCAAGCCAGCCATGAGAATGTGAGGGAAGGATCAGCAGACTATGTCTTGGCTCAGGAAATGCTTTACTGTTGAAGTGATCTTTGAACTGAGCTTGAAGGTGGAGAGGACTCAGTTTAGAACTCTCAGCTAAAAAGTAACAGAAATCTCAGAGTGATCTTACAATGCTGTTAATTTGTACTTTGCTGCAAGGTAAAATAACTTAAACCATTATAGGAGGACAAACAATGTTCTTCTCTTACTATGTAGGTCACTTGTCCATAAGGTGTACTGCAGCATTATGTTGTCAACATTGTTTTATTCTTTTTGAGGAAAAATAGATATAACAGAATCATCAGAGAGGCCGTGGTGGAGAAGGGAAAATTCCACCAGTGTGAGGAGGTCATGCTCAGAATTTACTGCAGCAGGGCCTGTTGACAGCTTCTTTGTGTCAGCAGCTGTTGCTTGTGCTGTGGTCCACTGAGGAACAGTTCCCAGTGCCAGTGAGACCTGGTGTGAGGTGTGTCGGAGGACATGGCAGTCACACCAGTCTTTCATGAAGTCATGTGGCCTTCTCACTCATGGGAAGCAGGTTCCTTTCATTTCCTCTAGCAGATGTTTATTGAGCATTTGCTATGTGGTAGGTGCTGTTCTTCATCATTGGGATACTGAACAAAATAAAGAGTTGCTCTTGTGGAGTTCATGTTTTTGTAATGGGAGCTGTACAATATTGAGGAGGTGTAATAAGTAAATGATGTATGTTAGAGCACTGTGGTAGAAAATGAAAGCCTGGGGAAGACCGAGGATGGGCAGGAGGTGATGATGCAAGTGTGGTTGTCACTGAGAAAACTGTCACCAAGAAGGTCGTGTTTGAGCTGAGATTTGAAGGAGACAGAGAAGGGGGCCTGGCGGGTTCTGGAGACAGTGCGTCTTTGGGAGAAGAGACAGAGTGCCAAAGCTTTAAGGCTAGAGGTGCTCATTGTGTCTAGGGCAGTAGTCCCCAACCTTCTTGGCACCAGACACCAGTTTCTCTTCCATGGACCTGGCCGGGGGTAGGAATTAGAAAGAATGGTTTCAGAATGATTCAAGTGCATTACTTTTCCACCTCAGACCATCAGGCATTAGATTCTCATAAAGAGACTCAACCTAGAATTCTTGCATGCAGTTTACTGGTTCCTGCTCCTTTGAGAATTTAAGGCTGCTGCTGATCTGAGGAAGCAGAGCTTAGGTGATGTGAGCCATGGGGAGCAGCTATAAATACAGATGAAGCTTCTCTTGCTTGCCCATCACTACCTCTTGCTGTGCAGCCCAGTTCATAACAGATTTCTAACAGGCCATGGAGTGGTACTGATCTGCAGCCTGGGGGTTGAGGACTGTAGGGGAACAGTGAGGAGACCAGCATGGCTGAAGAGGAGTGGACAAGGGGAGCAACAGGAGGAGTGTTTGCTGGCCAGAGAGAGGGGAACATCCTGAGAGGTGGTATGGTGGGTTTGAGGAAATTCTGCCTTTCTCCTTAGTGACTGCTGCTCTGATCGTAAGTGCGGAAGCTAAGATGTTAGTTTTTTTTTAATGCCATTAGTATACATTCACTGGATTACCAATAGTGCTACAGTGACTGTCTGCAGAGGGTTTCTGAAGAAAGTCCTATTTGATGCTGTTACATTGGTGGAAAGGTATTGTTCATTTGGGTATATAAAAGCCATTCAGGAAGTATCCATTAGCAGGAAAAGTGAAATTCTCTAGGAATTGATCCTAGGAACAGGGTAAAAAACGCAGCAAAATACTTTGTGTTTGAAGATGTTCTTTTTGCTCATTGTAATGGCAAAAACAAACAAAAAAACAACCCACAGTTAAAAGGAGAATGGCCAAGAGTTTTTTAGTTTCATTCTTAAGATACGAACTTATATGGCCAGGCGCAATGGCTCACACTTGTAATCCTAGTACTCTGTGAGGTTGAGATAGATTGCCTGAGCTCAGGAGTTTGTGATCAGCCTGAGCAAGAGCAAGACCTTGTCTCTACTAAAAATGGAAAAACTAGCCAGGTGTCGTGGCGGGCACCTATAGTTCACAGCTACTGGAGGGGAAGAGGTGGGCTGAGGCAAGAGGATCACTTGAGCCCAAGAGTTAGAGGTTGCTGTGAGCTATGATGCCATGTTAGAGGTTGCTGTGAGCTATGATGCCATGGTACTCTACTCTGGGCAATAGAGTAAGGCTGTCTAAAAAAAAAAACATGAAGTTGATACAGTTAGTCTTAATAACTTCTTAGAAGTATGGAACAGTGGTTGTAACGTAAAGGAAAAATCAGGATAAAGTGGTTGAATTGATTATAACTATGTTAAAAGAGGCATAGGCTGGGGCCAGGTGTGATGGCTTGCACCTGTAATCCTAGTACTTGGAGAGGCTCAGAGGGGTGGATTGCTTAAGCTCTGGAGTTTGAGACCAGCCTGAGCCAGAGGGAGACCCCATCTCTAAAAACAGCCAGGTGTTGTGGCAGGCACCCGTAGTCCTAGGTACTTGGGAGGCTGAGGCAAGAGGGTTGCTTGAGCCCAAGAGTTTGAGGTTGCTGTGAACTATGACACCATAGCACTCTACCAAGGGTATCAAAGAGACTCTTTTAGGCCTACCAGTATGAGTGGAAAAAAGAACAGAAAATACTGAATATTGGCTCATGTGTGAGGCAGCTGGAACTCTTGCTGGTGGGAGTGTAAATTGGCTCAGTTGCTTTGGAAAACTAGAAATATTGACTACACTGAACATATGCAAATCCCATGATCTAGCAATTTCACTTTTAGATATCTGCTGTACTCAACAGAAATGTGCACATATGTCTACCAAAAAGCATGTGCTAGAACGTTCATAAAAGTACTATGCTTAATAGGAAAACATGGGAAACTACCCAAATGCCCAGTAGCAGAAGGGTACATAAATAAATGGAAGCGTATTCAATACTAGAATTCATAGCAATGAGAGTGGCCTACAGTCAATGACATAGATGGCTCTCTCACTGAGGGAAAGAAGTTAGAACAAAGGAACTTACTGCTTGGTTATGTTTATATAGCATAGGAGCAGGCAACCCCCACCCCAAAGCCCTGAGGTATTAGAAGTCAGTGGTTACCCTTGGGGGTATGTTTGGTGCTAATTATGAACTTCTGTTTCTTTATCTGGGTGGGATTATGCCACTGTACTTGTTTAGAAAATTCATTGAGCTAGAAAGTTTTAATAATGTACACTTTTCTGTATGTTCTTTTTCAATATAAACAGTTAAAAAAGGTAATGGAAAAAAGAAAATAGAGGGTGGACGTAAAGTTTGTGTGAAATTTAAAATAATTTAACATAGTAGATTGCACACGAACTTTATGTCCACCCTGTATATGTGCTTATAAATATACATAATATTTGTATATACTCTGGAGATGTTATCTCAGATAGCAGGTATTCTGGAGGGGGAAGCATAGGATGATATACATCTGTGACCTTTTATTTTGTGAAAATAAAAACATATGCCTCTTTGAGAAAACACCAAATATCAGATGACACTGGTGGGCCTGGAGGCCCCACGAGGGCCCTGGAATGGAAGGCCGAGGCAGCGTCTGTGCTGGCTACAGCAGTGGCATTTGGGGCTGGGTCTCTGCCACAGAGCTCACAGAGACAAGGCCGAGGACAAGGAGTGGATGGCTGTCACCAAGCTGGGCTGCTTTGGTCAAGGATATGAAGATCAAGTCCTTGGAGGAGACCTCTATCTCTGCTCCCTGCCCATTGAGGAGTCTGAGATCATTGCCTTTTTCCTGGGGGCATCTCTCAAGGATGAGGTTTTGAAGATTATGCCAGTGCAAAAGCAGACCTGCGCTGACCAGTGGATCAAGTTCAAGACCTTCGTTGCCATCAGGGACTACAATGGCCACATGAATCTGAATAGTGAGTGCTCCAAGGAGGTAGCAACTGCCATCCCAGGGACTATTATCCTGGCCAGGCTCTTCATTGTCCCCATATGGAGAGTCTACTGGGGATAACTATCAGCAAGCCCCACACCATTCTTTGCATGGTGACAGTGTACTGTGGCTCTGTGCTGGTATGTCTCGTCCCTGCATCTAGAGGGACTGGCACTGTCTCAGCCTCTGTGCCTAAGAAGCTGTTGCCAGTGGCAGGTGTCCATGACTGCTATACCTTAGCCAGAGGCTGTACTGCTACCCATGGCAAATTTGCCAAGGCCACTCCTGATGCCATGTACAAGACCTACAGCTATCTGTTTCCTGATCTCTGGAAAGTGACCATATTCACCATGTCTCCCCACCAGGAATTCACTGATCATCTTGTCAAGAAACACACCAGAGTCTCTATGCAGAGGACCCAGGCTCCAGCTGTGGCCACACATAGGATTTTTATACAAGAAAAATAAAGTGGATTAAGCCTGTTTTTTAAAAAAGTAAATATTATGGTGAGTTAAATTTTGGTCGTGCATACATGGATTCTGATATTTTCTGTACTTTTATTTATGTTTGAAATATTTCACAATTAAACCAAAACTTTTATTTATGTTTGAAATATTTCACAATTAAACCAAATATAAAAGCATTTAAAAGGGGTATAGGAAAAAAGATAGGACAAAAACAGTGTTAATGGTAGCAATTTAGGTGTTTTGTATCGATTTTACAGAAACTTTGACAGAAATATGGTTCTGTAGAAATATGGAAGCATGCCTGATATTTTAAATATAGTTTATATCTCCAGTAAGAGAAGCCTACATAACAAAATACCAAAACTACATATGTTGGCGTGGATGTGAAAAAAAGGGAACACTTCTGCACTGCTGGTGGGAACGCAAACTTATACATTCCCTTTGGAAAGAAGTTTGGAGAACACTCAGGGATCTGCTGTTGGATCCTGAAATTCCTCTACCAGGAGTATATCCAAAAGACCAAAAATCACTTTGCAAAAAAGATATTTGTACCTGATTATTCATGGCAGCTCAATTCGAAATAGCCAAGGATGGAAGAAGCCCAACTGCCCATCAACTGATGAATGGATTAATAAATTGTGGTATATGTATACCATGGAATATTATGCAGCCTTAAAAAGATGGAGACTTTACCTCTTTTACATTTACAGGGATGGACCTGGAACATATTCTCCTAAGTAAAGTATCTCAAGAAAGGAAGAAAAAGTATCCGATGTACTAAGTACTTCTATGAAACCAGTTTATATTTACTCACACTTTCTTATGAAAGATAGACCAAAACTATAGCCCAGGGTGAAGGAGAGAAATTGATTGGGAAGGGAGGAGATGGGGGAAGTTTGATGGAGGGTAAATAGTGGGGCCACACCTATAGAGCATATTGCAAGGTTACAAGTCAAATCTATCAAGTATAGAACATAAATGTCTTAACACAATAATCAAGTAAATGAGGCAAAAGCTATATTAATTAGTTTGATATAAGCACTCCAAATTGAATAAAAAATTCAACACATTGTACCCCACATATGCATAAATGTATTCATGATCGATGTGTGTATGACTTAATAAAAAATATATAAACATAAAAAAATAAAAATAGTTTATGTGAGACTGGGTGTGGTAACTGATGCCTATAATCCCAGCACTCTGGGAGGCCAAGGGAGGTGGATTGCCTGAGCTCATGAGTTCGAGACCAGCCTGAGTAAGGGTGAGACCTCGTCTCTGAAAATAGCTGGGTTTTGTGGCTCATGCCTGTAGTCCCAGCTACTTGGGAGGCTGAGGCAAGGGAATCCCTTGAACCCAAGAGTTTGAGGTTTCTATGAGCTATGAGGCCACAGCAATCTAAGAAGGGTGAACAAAGTGAGACTCAAAAAAAAAAAGTCTATATGGCATGTTAGAGCCTTATGCATGTAGAAAATATAAAAAATAAAGAAAATGAATATGAATGTACACAGATTTAGGGTTGGGGTGATATTTTTATTTCAAAATATCATAATGTTATATTACATTAATTAAGTTATCAAAGGAAAAATAAACCTTAGGGACGATGAAATTGGGGCTGTAGCAAGTTCCCCTTTAAACTGTGTTTTCTGTAGATAAGGACTTAACACAGCATATTGGTTGGGGAACCATCTTCAGCATAAGGGGATGAGAGGGTTGTGGGTAAAATTTGCTACTACAGATAGATGTTCCTGTGGCCTCCTCCCCATTTGAAGGTCATTCCTGGTGCCCCTGGCTACAGAATGCTGAATTCTCATTTCTGAGGCCATGGCCATAGTAAGGATGAGGAAACTTCTGCATCCATAAAGGACATTTTAATTTCAGAGTACTATATAGCTTAGAGAAGTTTTTAATCAAAGGTAGAAACAGTTTCAGAGCTTGGGTAGGAATATTCATTTTGAAAATTAAAGACATCTACTGACTCCATTTCATTTTATTCCAGTGGAAAAGATGTAGTCTGGAATGTCTTTGTTTAGTTTCCCTACCTGGATGAATGAATAAGAGCAAGGCAGTCATATTCAAGAGTACCTGATCTCTGTTGTGTTTTAAAGCTTTGGTCTAGATAGGGACTGAATTCCTTCTCTTTGCTTGCCCATGACTGTGTGACCCTGGGCTAACAGCAGTACCTGGTAACATTAGAAATGCACATTCTTAGGCCCAACCCCAATCTCCTGTTTGAGAGGAGGTGTAGCCATCTGTGTCTTGAACAAATCCACCAGGTGATTGTGATTGTGATGGTACCCAGTTTGGAGAAGTCAGACATGTGACTCTGCCATCTCCTGCTGGTCTGTGCTGGTAAACTGGCAGCTGAGGACAGCAGCCTCCAGTGGTAGCAGAGACTGAATGTTAAGTTACTTAGAAAATGCTTTCAGGCCCTCCCTGCCAGTAAAGGAGATGATAGGAGCCTCATTCATTCCCTGCTTTTGAAGACCAAATTCCTGTTACTGGTGCTAAAAGGACTTTACACCGTAAAGGGTTCTTTTATTGTGGGGAGAAACGCAAGCAGTGCCTAGGCTGCATGGAGTTGGGGTCATCTGTGACTGCTTATTGTAGTCTATGGTGTTGGGCTAGGTGGGTTTGGCCTCTGTGTGCCCTGTGGAGAGGGTCTCCCAGCTTGTGGCTTCTGCTTGGGTCATTATTTGTAGAAGGTTTGCTCAGATAAAGAAGGGCATGTGCTACAGTGTGGTTTATTGGCAAATCCTGTTTGTTTCCTAAAGCTGGAGACTAGGGAATACTGCCAAAGATGTCAGCTGCTAACAGAATGTGAAGCTAGATTGCTCTGGACATGGATTCCAGTGGCAAGTACTGTCTGAAGCTTCTGATGGAAGGACATGGGGAAGGATGCTAGCAAGAGTGTGCGGGTGTTTGAAATTTTAGTACTTTCTGATTTGTGGGTAACTGACTTGGATAATCACATTATTTTGAAGCTACAAGGATCATAAATGTTGCCTATTGGCTGTTTTCCCAATATGTGTTGCAGAGAGGTAAAGCCATTTGTGTAGACTTGGGAATGCCTGCCCTCTCACCCCTGAGCATGGACTCTGTGACATCTGCCTAGCAACCCCTGCCTCTCCACCCCTCCCCCAGAGGAGCATACTTGTATGAGCTCTGTTCAGCACATGGATGGTGTTGATTTATGGCCCAGGGAGCTCCTGGCCACCAAAAACTAGGGAAATATTCTAAGTTTCAGTTAGTAAATTTACAAAATCTTTTTTGGATTGGAACATACTAAATCTGGAAGGATGTTAGTGACATTTATTGAATGTTTTCTGTTGGCTGGTAGTTTCAACTCTCCTGTCTTATTTAATTCAGATGCAGTCAGCCTGCAGTTCTGAGAGGCTGCTGCTTTTCCTGCTTCTCAAGATTATGAGTGGCTTCAGGGCCTGGTTCTGGGTTGTGTCTGAAGCCTCCAGTAACACATTCTGTGCCAGCAGGTTTGGAGAAAGGAGGGAATGAATTTTGAGGGTCCTCTTGAGGATGATTGCAGGTGGAGCAGAGAGGGAATGCATTTTGAGAGTCCTCTTGGGGATGGTTGCAGGTGGTGATGGCCAGGCCCAGGGGTGAGGGCACATTTTTTTCCCCTTCCTGATAGTAAAAGGTGAGCTCAGAGGTGTTGCTTATCAGGCCATCAGGCTAGGAAGGATTTCTACCAGTGTATTTGAGTCAAGGCCCATGCTTTGTGTACAGCCTTTCTTGTCTGGCCAGCCTCTCTGGTCTAATCTGTTTTCTCTCTGTGGGGCACTGTCTTACAGGGCTGCTTAGGTTGGTTTAAGAGGGTATCAGTTTGATAACATTTGTTCCTACAGAAAACTAAAATCCTCCTCCTTGCATTCTGCTGGTTCTGTGGACTGTGGCTCCTCACATGACAAAGTAACCTGTCTGAAACAATCTTTTTTCCTTCTTTTTCTTAAATAAGATTTGTTTTGAATATATGGGCATCCTGATTTAGTTGATCCTTGGAATCATAGCTTCTTGTGATTGAAACTTCTATGGAGGGTTGTTGTGATGTTTGAGACAAGTCAAGAGGTAATGTGGTGTTTTTGATTTAAAATGTGTTTTTTTGAGTTATGTCTTTTAGATTCTCATGTGATCAAAGTTCAAATTCTTTACCAGCATGTGATCATTTGGTAATCATTACAGTGTTTACATTCTGTTTTGGAGGATTATCTTATTTTAATAATCAGGAAAATCATAAAATTAATACATGCTTAGTAAAGATAACTTAATTTATTTTACAATTTTAATGAAAAACTTTGGTCTTCCTCTCCCAGTTATGTTTCCTAATTATCTTTTTTTTTTCAGAGACAGAGTCTCATTTTTATTGCCCTTGGTAGAGTGCTGTGTCACAGCTCATAGCAACCTCCAACTCCTGGGCTTAGCCTCTGGAGTAGCTGGGAGTACAGGTGCTCGCCAGAAGGCCTGGCTATTTTTTTATTGCAGTTTGGCCAGGGCTAGGTTTGAACCTGCCACCCTCAGTATATGGGGCCAGCGCCCTACCCACTGAGCCACAGGCGCCGCCCTAAATGGATATTTTCTAGTGTAATATTTTAATTCCCTTGTTTCTGTTTTTCTCTTTCTCTGTTTTTTGTTTGTTTGTTTGTTTTCCTGATTGCTTTGGGCGTTGCAATTAACATGTGAATTTATAACAATAGAGTTGAAATTAATAAAGATTTAACCTTAATAAAGTATAAAACTTTTGCTGCTATATAAGTGCATTCCTTTTCTTCATCTTTGTGCTGTTATTCATACAGATTAAATCTGTGTACGTTTCTTGTCCATCAAATAGACTTAAAATTACTGCTTTATGCACTTATCTTTTACATCACCTAGAAAAAGGTTACAAATAAAAAAGATGTTTATATTGTACTGTCTTTTTTTTTGAGACAGAGCCTCAAGCTGTCACCCTGGGTAGAGTGCCATAGCATCACAGCTCACAGCAACCTCTAACTCCTGGGCTCAAGCGAGTCTCCTGTCTCCGCCTCCCAAGTAGCTGCGACCACAGGCACCCACCACAATGTCTGGCTATTTTTTGGTTGCATCCGTCATTGTCGTTTGGCGGGCCCTGGCTGGATTCGAACCCGCTAGCTCAGGTGTATGTGGCTGGTGCCTTAGCCGCTTGAGCCACAGGTGCCAAGCCTGTACTGTCTTATATTTATCAATGTGGTTACTTTTACTGGTGCTGTTTATTTTTTTACATGGATTAATTACTTACAGGGCAGGTCTGCTAGCAACAGGTTCTCTCAAGTCTTTGGTTATCTGGTAATGTCATAATTTGCTTTCATTTTTGAAAACTAGTTTGCTGAATATAGAATTCTTTGGTTGACTATCTTGCCTTTCAGCACTTTGAATATATCATCCTGTAGCCTTCTTGACACTCTGGTTTCTGAAGCAAAGCCAGCTCTTAATCTTATTGAGGACTTTTGTATTTGAGTTGTTTCTGTCCTGGTGCTTTCAGGATTCTCCTTGTCCTTTGTCTCTTGCAGTTTGATCATTTTAATTGTGATGTTTCTAGGCGTGAATCTCTTTACCTTCATTGGAATTTTTTGAATTATTGGACATTTACATCCCAATTTTGGAAGAATTTGGCCATAAATACATGCTCACTTATACTCATGCATGAACTCAAACACAGACACATACAAATACTCATACATATACATACAAATATATGTATATGCACTCAAATACCCCCCATACACATGTACACACTCACCACTCACACATAACACAAATACACACATACATAGGTATACGTGTATATGCACTAAAACACATATACACATGCATATGGATGCACACACATCTATACACACTTTTCCCTCCCCATGGACATAAATATCAATAAGTTATGTGCATATTCTACTCTGTTATGTATATTATGACAGTACCATGAGACTATACATTTAAAAAGAAGAGATAATTGATAAAAGAATTGCTGTTATTTTCTTTGTGAATCCTCAGGATTTGTTTTGGCCCTGGGATAGGTGTACTCAATCGGGACATCACTGTTTTAGAGCATATAATACAGAGTTTTTGTGGGGAGGGTCTTTCTGTCCTCCCTCCCTCCCTTCCTTATTTCCTTCCTTCCTTTCTTTTCTTTGTCTTATTTTGTCATGCTTGGTAGAGTGCCATGGCATCATAGCTCACAGCAATTTCAAACTCTTGGGCTCAAGGTATCCTCCCGCCTCAGGCCTCCTGAGTGGGGACTATAGGCACTGGCCACAACGCCTGGATAGTTTGTGGGGAGTTTTTATTAGGACTTCAGGAGTTCCCATATAAATATTAAGGCCTTAGTTTATTTTCTTAAGCTTTAACATTAATCAAAAGCAGCTACATTTTGGGGCGGTGCCTGTGGCTCAAAGGAGTAGGGCGCCTACCCCATATGCTGGAGGTGGCAGGTTCAAACCCAGCCCCGGCCAAAAACCACAAAAAAAGAAAAAAAGAAAACCAAAAGCAGCTATATTTTAAATCCAAAAAAGCAGAGTAGTTTCACAGATACAATCTAGTTACCAGTTTTGTTTTAGAATTTAGAATGTTAGCTAGTATCTTGCACATAAGACTTATTAAGACTTATTACTTCAGAAAGTAAATCATACAAGTGATACAAACATAGTGTAGAAAATTAGTAAAACAGTGAAAAGAAACCTACATTTTGGTGTACTTATTTATAATAATGCTAAGTGTAATAAGATCATCTACTCTTTGGGATATCTTCACTTTATAATTTTTCTTTTAATTGAAAAAAACTTTTTTATATTTAGAACTCACTCTGTAACCAAACTGACTTTTAAAACATGATAAGCAGGCGTGTAGTCTTGTCTCATGTTTTCTTTTCTATTCTTTTTTCTTTTCTTCTTTCTTTTTACAAATTATAATGCTTGTTTCACATGCGAAAGTAATATGTGTTAATTGTAGAAACACTGGGACGTATAGAAAATTGTTTGAGCCCTTTCTCTTGGCTCTACTCCTTTTTTGCACATAATTCATAAATATTTCACTTTGTTTTCCTTCCCCACGTTAAAAATTGGATTTGACTTGGTTGTAGAAATGTGGGTGTATTTACTGATTCACAAGCAGGTGGAAGCATTCCAGAGTAGTAGTGATTGTTTTGAGGGAAAGAACATCCCCCAAGTCTTGGCTCCATAGTGTGAATGAGTGCGTATGCCCTGGCCAAGGGGGGATTTGGCTGTGTGATGTGGCGACATCACATAGCCCATGTGCTTAGTGAGGGCACAAGAGGGAGAGACTCCACTGTCTGAGTGGCTTCACCTTATTGGGCATTCGCCTTTTCTCCTGCAGACTTGCTAATGCCCCAGGTCACTAAGGACAGGGACCCAGAACCCAATCGAATGCAGATGTCGCAGGGGAACCCTCTGTTGCTGTCCTACACCCTGCAGGAGCTACTGGCCAGGGACACCGTGCAGGTGGAGCTTATTCCAGAGAAGAAGGGCCTCTTCTTGAAGCACGTGGAATATGAGGTTTCCAGCCAGGTAACTGGCAAATTATGCCAGTGGGGGGTGTGTGTGGGGGGTGTGGGGAGAAAGGGACAAATCTCGGGTAGGACTGGTGTAATGGGGAGAGGAGCTGCAAAGCACGTTTGAGTCCCTGGCTAGCGGGTAAGATCCAAAACCCAATGGCAGAGTTGAGTTGCCAAGCAAACTTTCCCATCTGCCTGGTCCCTGCATTTCAGTCAGGCCTTGTCACATTCCTGCCTGGTCCAGTCCATCATCACCACCACTGTGCTTTGGAATCCTGTTTCTTAGGAATCTCATATGATGGTCCTCAGAGCACAAACCTCAGAGATAAGCTAGCCTGTTGGTGGTTTTGCAATATGGGGAAGCCCCTGAGGATTAGAATATCCACTCTATAGAATATGGAGTGTAAATAGTGAATCAAAGTTTGGGGATATAATGCTAGCACTTTGGGAGGCCAAGGTGGGGGGATTACTTGAGGTCAGGAGTTCAAGATCACACTGAGTGACATGGCAAGACCCTGTCTCTAAAAATAAAAATAAAAAATTAGCTGTGTATGATGGCACCTGCCTGTAGTTCCAGCTACTCAGGGGAGGCTGAGTTGGGAAGATAACTGAAGCCTTTGAATTTGAGGCTGCTGTGAGCTATGAATATGTCACTAAACTCCAGCCTGGGCAACTGAGTGAGACGGTGCATCAAAAAAAAAGTTTTTAGTTTGTCCAGGCTCAGTGGCTCACTTCTGTAATCCTAGCATTCTGGAAGGTATAGTAGGAGGATCACTTGAGCTCAGGAGTTTGAGAACATCCTGAGCAAGAACAAGGTCCTATCTCTATTAAAAATAGAAAAAATCAGTCTCAGCTACTTGGGAGGCTAAGTAGGAAGATTGCTTGAGCCCAGAAGTTTGAGGCTGCAGTGAGCTAGGCTGATGCCATGGCACTCTAGCCTAGGCAACAGAGTGAGACCCTGTGTCAAAAAAAAAAAAATTCTTTTTCAGGCCAGGATTGGTATGTCAATCTAATCCCCTTTAATGATGCAGCCTTCCTGTTATTGCAGGACCCTCATGTCTGGGTTAATCAGGTGCAGACATGTGGAAGCAGGCTTGGCCCTTGAGTGTATTGGAGTCTGCATGGCATCAGTAGTGTTACCCTTTCTGGCCTTTCATCTACACCACTGTCTTTCAGTATCTTGGTTCCAGTGGGACAGAGTTTTTTTTTAATTTGAGACAGAATGTCCTACGTTGCCTAAGAACAAACCAAGCACTGATTGTAAACCAAAACAGAGCAGATGCTAGACTCAAGCAGAGTGAGTGCGATGGTATCCTAGCTCACAGCAACCTCAAACTCTTGGCCTCAAGCAATCTTCTTATCTCAGCCACCAAGTATCTGGGACTACAGATGCCCACTACAATGTCTGGCTAGTTTTTCTATTTTTGGTAGAGACGTGGTTTCGCTGTAGCTCAGGCTGGTCTTGAACTCCTAAGCTCAGGCAGTCCACCTGCCTTTGCCTCCCAGAGTGCTAGGATTGCAAGCATGAGCCACTGTGCCTGGCCTTTGGGACAGATTTTGATGGGAGTTCATATTCCTTATCCTGAGGATTAAGTAATTCATCCTTGTTTGGGAGATTCACATGGACAAAGTAGGGCCCAGGCATGTGAGGGAGCTGGACCCAGCCTTACCAAGGGTTTGTTGAAAAGTCTCACCAACAGATGGTGTCAGGTAAAACGTGTGTCTTGAAGACTGTAGTCAGGTCTCCTGTCCCTGCTGTCTGCTGTGTTTGGTATGAGTGCTTCTGTTTTGTGGTTTTAGTGCCTGTGACAGTCCTCTCTTCTAACACTTGTCAGTGTTAGACAAAAGCCTGAGATGGGAGCAGAGAGGGAAAAGAGGCTCTTTCTAAGACTGCTTCAAGGACAGTCTTGCTGTCCAGTTTCACTGTGCTCCTGGCCCTCTTTGCTATAGCTGGAGACCATGTAGTCAGCTGACTTGATGCTATGTGGTGGGGGGAATCAGCTCCTCCTGAGGTCTGGCAGCCTGGAGGGAAGATGGCTCTGTCCTTTTCAGTGAGGGATAACTAGATTTTTCCCAGGTTCATTCAACTACCCATTCCTGAGGTAAATTGGCTACTGCATGATGGACATTTGTGGAGGGAGGTGGTTTTGCCCAGGACACCTCTTGATGTGTAAACAAGGCAGCTGCCCACTGTGTACTCTCTCCAGCTGTGTGCCTGCTGCTTGCGAGCACTGGGGTCTGTACATGTAGTGTGCACAATGCAGGTGTAGCCTCATAGAGATGGGGGCACCTGAGTGCTTGTTTTTCTGCATATTGGATCATTTTAAGGATACTTGCTCATGCATGTTTCTTGGGTAAGCTCTTACATAGTTTCAGTTACTCTAGTGATTAGCATCTTGTGAAGCCTACAGCTTTGTCAGTGATGGTGTTTACAGTGGTATTTGTAAGCAGATATGCTTGAGTCTGGCATCTGCTCTGTTTTAGTTTATAATCAGTGCTTGGTTTGTTCTTAGGCAGCGGCCTATTTCAGGAGGTAAGGCTTATGTTAGCATTAATGAAGTAAAGAATGCATTATTCTTAGTGTGCTACCTTTTAATGGTGGGATAGATGCCCACCTCAGTGGTTAAAACTCCTATGAAGAGTCTTATTTCACAAGATCCATCATGACAAATAGTTAAAAATGAAATTAAGAGCTCTACAAAGTTTAAAAGTTCTATTAGCATATATTAAGGGGGTATAGGCTTCCTCTTTCTCTAAGGGCCTGGGGAGAGAAGATGAGTTTATTTACATGGCTTTTGTGATGTGGTGGAAGGAGAAGGTAAGGCGATATGATTAAGATGTCCATTCTGAGCACTGAACCCTTTTTCTCGTAGCGCTTCAAGTCTTCTGTGTACAGACGGTACAATGACTTTGTGGTCTTCCATGACGTGCTACTGCACAGGTTCCCGTACCGAATGGTGCCAGCCCTGCCACCCAAGAGGATGCTGGGAGGTAAAGCTGGGTTTGTTGGAGACCCTTGGGTGGATGGGAGTGAGCCTAGACCCTGGGTTCCGAGGTCCCTGCTAGGTGATGGATCTGTCATAGACTAGGGTGCTACTCCTGACGCGTGGCCCAAGAGGGGCCGGTGGCAGGGCTGGCAGCATACTTCCCAGGGCTCCCAAGTAGGTGACCAAAGCACTCTTTGCTCACGTGGTAGCAGTTTGTTTTGCCTGCCTTTGCAAAGCTGTGGGAACCTCAGCCTCATGATTCAGTAGTAGCATTAAGTGATTTCACAGAAGAGAACAGAAGCAGTTGTAAGGCAGGCAATCTAACCTGCATCTTAAAGGAGATAAAAAACAGGAATGCCGCCACACCTTCATTACCTCCTTTGAGTACTGTCTCAGGCCAGGTGGGTGATCACAGACAACCTGCAAGCCCTATCCACAAGGGCCTGTTTCTCCTAGGGCTCAAGAGCAGAGGAAGGCAGCATTTGTCATCTCCAGATCTCACTAGTCATCTCTTATACAGCTCTTTTCTCAAACTCTGAAGAAAGTTTAACTGGTGGGCAGGGCCCAAAGCTAACAAGCTGACTTTCTGCCATTCCTCAACTATCCCAAAGTAACTGAATAGTCAAACAAGGAAGTAGCCCTAAGATTAACAGTGGGCCAGTTTCTATCAACTGGAAATCTTTTAAAATGGAGCAGGAAAGTTTTTGCTTCTCACTGGTCACTGCAAGCCTAGAGTCTGATAAAGTGATTTTCAAATCACCTGTGAGACTGCCGTAGAGCAGGTTGTTCTCCTCACATGGAAGGGTACTGAGAGTGCGTGGGTAGCAGAGATCAAAAAGGGTCCTGGGGGTAGGTGATGCTTACTGAAGTCTACACATCCAAGTTGATTAAGTATAGTTAGTGTTTAGTAACAGACTGTGCATGCCCACACTGGGGTGGGGTTGAACATTTGTTTTCATTATGGGCCTGGCTACCTACTCCAGAGCCTCTACAGAGCTGGAAGGCAGGCCTCATCCAACTGTATTATTTTTACAAATATCATTATTATTATTATTATTATTTTTGCAGTTTTTGGTCAGGGCTGGGTTTGAACCCACCACCTCTGGCATATGGGGCCGGTGCCCTACTCATTTGAGCCACAGGCGCTGCCCCATACAAGTAATATTTTAAATGCCATTTCTATTTGTGTTCAGATTTAAATGTCCTTGATGCATCAATATACCCTAATTGTCCCCCTTGAAGTGAAAATATTTAACCTGAAAGAAAGCAATCAGTTGCATCTGTAAGCTGCAGAGCTGTGTGAGTAGGAAAACTGAGCTATGTTATTGCAGGAACAAAACAAAATCCATATTTTCATGGAGAGAAGAGACAGGAAGGGAAAATAGAGGGCATCATTAACATATCTGATCAGAGGGAGGTATCAGACTCTGTTCCCAGGACTCTTGATTGAAGCAAGTAGATCTCAGTTCCTTGGCCCATGTGTGTGTGCAGGGACCTGGGGCTCTGTAACAGCCTCTTTGGTCTGTTGTCTGGCAGTGAAAGGGGCTATCTGGTACCTTCATCTTGCCATGTGGCTCTGACTCCTCTGCTGAAATGCTTTGAGAGCTTGCCCAGAGTGGAAGGTTTTGGGCAAGTGCCAGACTGTTGGTGACTCTCTGTGCTTCTTTAGCTGACAGGGAATTCATCGAGGCCAGAAGGAGAGCCCTGAAGCGCTTCATTAACCTGGTGGCCCGACATCCCCCATTCTCTGAGGATGTCATGCTCAAGCTGTTCCTCTCATTCAGTGGTTCAGTAAGTATACTAAACAGTGTCTGTGCTCCCACTGTGGCTTGGGTTGGCTCTGAGTACCAAAACTCTTTATTTTTATTCTTAAGTTTTGCTTGTTCTGGCAACTGTTTGGATGCTTGGAAGGACTTTGTCTTATGTGCAGCCGACATACATAAGACTTCTTTTATTTTCAGATAACAGGTTGCATCCTTGGTCTTGACCTTGCATGATGTTGTGTGTACTTGTGGAGATTGCAGGTTTTAGTGGTCACTTAGGGGATGTAGGTGAGATATTTTGGAGGGTTTGTAAGTGCCAGAGACTCTAGATGTGAATAAGTGTTCAGTGCCTGTGGCTTAAGGAGTAGGGCGCCACCCCCATATATGGTTCAAGCCCGGCCCTGGCCAAAAATGCAAAAAAAAAAAAAGGAAAAAACAATAAGTCCCCTTTGACTAAGGACTGTTGAAAAAATAAACTGTGTATCCTTAGCAGAGCCACAATGCGGATCATATCTTGGGGAACAATTCATTTCAGTTTAGAAATCAGAGCAGCCATTTCTTCCTCTGAGTGGCTACTGCACAGTGTTGGGAAGAGTCAGAAAGTTAAAGCAAAGCTCTAGTTTCCAGCTGAGGAGGAAGATGCTGCCGGCTGAAAGGAAGGTTTGGTGATCCTCTCCTACGTGTGCCTGCAGGCCTTGGCTGTGAGGTGAGGAGTGGGGGGGCTCCAATGAAGAGTAGAGAACCCAGGTTTTCCTCTACTGGAGGGAAGCCCATTTTCAAATGGGACTGGGGCCCTGCCACCTGCCTGTGTTCCCTGCTGCATGGATGAGGGCCATCAAGCCTGCATAGGCGGATTCAGCATGAGTTTTTTTCATTTCCCTCAGAGGCAGAGGGGCCTGGACCCTGTTCCAGAGACTGTGGCTATCTCTGGGGGATGCCCCAGGGGTACCAGCCCAGTTCCAGACATTCAGTACGTGCTTGTGGCCTCTGCCTCTAGCTGGGACTGTGACCTCTTGAGCCCTAGGGGTGGAGAGGCTCCTTTAAGCAGAGCTCTTGATAGCCAGGGAGGAATGCGGTACAGCCTGGGGCTGCTCAGGCTCTAGGCAGAGAAGTGGGAGGTGGGAAGGGACAGGGTGGGACGTGGGTGAGAAACACTGCATTCTGGTGGTGGTGAGCTCCCTGTCCCCTTGCCTTTCTGCAGATAGGGTATTCCCTGTAGCCTCCTGGGGCCTCAGTTTTCTTTTTTAGTAAAATGAGAAAATTGGGCAAAATGGTTTTTAAGGCATGTCTGAAATTCTAGAATTGCTTTATACATGGACAGATGTCAGGCTTTTCCTTTTTATCTCCTGAGGGGCCTCCATGAGGCCTGGCTTTGCTGAGGAGCCCTTTTTTCATAGGCGTAAGTGCCAGTGGCGAGGACCAGCCCCCTCCTCTGCCCAGCAGCTTTCCTGGGCCCTGGGGCTCCCCACACAGTGGATTTGTTCACAGGAAGGAAGAAGCCTTCACTTTTGTCCTGTGGCTCTGTTTGGAGCTTCCCAGAGTGTGATGACTCTGATTTCTGTCTCAAGTGCTGACGCCACTCTAAGTTTGTTGGTAGTCTTAGCAAATTACTAGAGAGAGACCTCTCTCCACTCCAGAGTTAGAGTTCTGGAATGCTACTGCCATTCATCCAGGCTTTCTTGCCTGTGGAAGATCACCCGAAAGTTTAAGTGATGAAAAAAAAATTTAAGAGGAGATAACAGAGATTATAGAAAATGTAGGGTGGCGCCTGTGGCTCAAAGGAGTAGGGCACTGACCTCATATACCGGAGGTGGTGGGTTCAAACCCAGCCCCGGCCAAAAACTGCAAAAAAAAAAAAAAAAATGTGTATAAAAGCCAACATGTGCTCTTGAGGAAGGGCTGTATCCTGCTTTGTGTTGACTTATTTGGTCTCACATCAGCTTTTCTGTTGATGGTGTAGGGTAAAGTTGTCTGTTTTGTTCCTTTGCAGGATGTGCAGAACAAGTTAAAGGAGTCAGCTCAGAGTGTTGGAGATGAATTCATGAATTGTAAACTGGCTACTAGGGCCAAGGTATTTATCTAATTTGGGTTATTACTTCACCTCTTAACTAGAGAAAAAGTAATTTTAATGGTTATTACATATTTTGCCTCTACTGTGTGGCAGGAATTATGCTAAGACCCATTGCATGTTTTTCTCATTTAACCTTCATTTCAGCTGCTCTGAAACACGGGGATGTCAGGCCTATGTTACACTTGAAGAAATAGGCTCAGAGTGGGCCCAGGCTTGTGAGCAGCAGGGCCAGGTTGTGATCTGAACTCTGACCTCAGAGTCCACTGGGCCCCTCAAGCCCTCTATTCCTTTCTGTGATTCAGGTGGACATGTGCTGTGTCACTGGCCTTATGTATTTTAGAGAATTAATTGTTGCATTTGTTTATTTTTATAAGTTTTCTTTTTTTTTTTTTTTTGAGATAGATACTGTCTCTTTTTGCTCAGGCTAGAATGCTGTGGCCTCAGCTTAGTTTATTGCAACCTCAAACTCCTGGGTTCAAGGGATCTTCCTGCCTCAGCCTCCCCAGTAGCTGAGACTATAGGCGCCCATCATGACGCCTGGCTATTTTTCCATTTTGTGTAGAGATGGGTTCTTGCTTTGCTCAGGCTGGTCTCAAACTCCTGGGCTCAAGAGATCCTCCGGCTCCAGCTTGTTGGGTAGTTAAGATCACAGGTACATGCCACTACGCTTGGCTAATTTTTAAGTTTTCTGTGGAGACGGGGTTTTGTGTTTCCCAGGCTGGTCTTGAAATCCTGACCTCAAGTGATGCTCTCACTTTGGCCTCCTAAAGTGCTTGGGTTTTAGGCGTTAGTCATCATGCCTGGCCTGACTCTTTCTTAAATAACTTCTTCATACAAAAATAAGGAATCTTTTATCTTCATTTGTTTCCTGAGCTTTTTGTTTTCTAAGTGTTGATAGTTTGATAATCCTATGTGTGTCTGCGGGCCCTGGGTATAAAAAGACTTCGGGATGATCAAGGAATTCAGGAAACCTTTTTCTCATGTGAGGTCTTTCAGGAACGCAACTTTTATCATGTGATCATAAAGATTATTATTTCAATTTTTTTTTTTTTTTTTTTTTAATAAGACCTCCAGTTAGATCAAATTACAGTAGACCCTACAGTTGTAATGTCACAGGATCATTGGTCTTAGTGTTTGCGGTATATAAGTGATGATGGTTTCTAGTGCTTCTTTGGATAAGAAGAGAGAACTGCTACTGGCTCTTGGGAAGAAGAATTTTGGGGGCGCATCTCTGGCATCACCTGGCTTTGGAGTTGGGCTCATGTACCTGTTCAGACAATTAGAGTTTTTTGTCTCCTATTGGTCATCTTTTGGCCCATCAACCGCTGTGGTCACAAAGGCAATTCAAGTCTAGTAATGCACAGTTTCTCTCTCCTTATCTGGTCAGGACTTCCTGCCAGCTGACATCCAGACGCAGTTTGCTGTTAGCCGGGAGCTGATCCGAAATATCTACAACAGCTTTTATAAGCTTCGAGACAGGGCCGAGAGGATTGCATCAAGGGCCATTGACAATGCTGCTGACCTTCTCATATTTGGGAAGGAGTTAAGGCAGGTGGCCTTCCAGGTTCTGTCGGGGGTGAACCAAGTGGGGAAGAACCTTTAAGATGTTGGTAGATGGAGCAGGAAGTGTCGTTCCTGTAATCACCTGACCTGTGGCATGGGTCAGACAAGTGGGGGGAGGGTCATAGTTAGAAGAAAACAGGAGAATTTAGGCAGAGAAATGTAAAATACCGGACACATATAAATACTCATCAGTGCCTTATGTGGCAGTTTTCCCATTGCCAGGAATTGACTTTAAAAAAAGATTGATTTGACTTGCAGAAGAACAGACTGTGGCCTGGCAATGCCTTCTTTACTTGGAGGGGTGCTGAGACTTTCTACCTGGGACTCTGCTGTCCTGAGTGGTCTTGGGCATACCTGTGAACACGCATCACCTGGGGTCTTTTTGGGAGGAGGAACTGATGTGGGAGGTCTGTAGTGGGGCCTGAGGGTGGTATCTCCCTTTCTCACAGATTCTCCAGTTTCCCTAGGACCACTCTGAATAGCTAGGGTCTCAGGCAGGAGACATGCAGGTTGTTGTGGGAGGACTTGGTATTCAGGGCCAGCCTTGAGCATGTGGTGGTGAGTTCGGGACCTTAAATGTCTCCTCCCTTGTGTGTTTCACTTCCCTTAGTGCATTAGGGTCTGACACGACTCCGCTGCCCTCCTGGGCCACTCTGAACAGCAGTACATGGGGGGCTCTTAAGCAGGCTTTGAAGGGCCTGTCTGTGGAGTTTGCGCTGCTTGCTGACAAGGCTGCACAACAGGTGAGTGGATTCCTTCTCCATGGGCACCTGTCCCAAAGAACATTGGAGACCTGGGGCAGTGCCTCCTCCTTAGGTAGACCTCAGAGTCCTGGGCCTGGAGTGAGTGAGCAGCTGTTCCCCAGGTGGAGATGGCTTGTCCCCATCTGGGCTGTTCCCTGTGAGCTGTTTACAATTCCATAGCATTGCTAGTGACACAAACAGTCCTGGTCTCTTGACTGCTGGCTTTGCTGAGATCAGAAGATAGAATCTGTCTTTGAAAATGTAATCTTGGACTTCCAAGGATACTTTTCTAGGTGGACCAGATATTTCCCACTTTGTTCTCTGTGACAATTAGTATTTGGGACATGGTGACTTAACTCATCAGGATAACTAAGCCCTCAGTACTGCAGGAGACTTCCACGTCCTTCCACCCTTGACAGTCAGTTAACCTCAGGAAGTGTTTCTGCTGCAAGGGCAGGTGCCATTTTTAGAAAATTTCAAAGGATCTTGTAGTCATTTGGGATTAATTTGAAGACATAGTCTTTACCATCAAATGTAAAGGTTCATCTGGTCGTTTTTATGTTAAAAGCGTTATGTTATTTTGAGGGTGAAAGCTTGCTGTCTGTTTCTTGGGGAAATGGTCTCTAAGCTGCTAGTAGGTATACCTTTTAAATTAAGTTAAAGTAACATACTTACTAAAGCTTTGCTTCCCACCTAAGACCTGGAGCTCTTGAGTCACTCACTTGGTGTGTGACAGATCCAACCTGTTGTGGGTTTTCAGGCTAGAGGTGGGCACTTGGTGCTTAAAAGAGGGAATTTGGTCTCTTTGCCGGTATGGAAAGTCCTGGGTTTTCTTCCCCTTTTGCTCCTAGTACCTGTGTGTTCCCTTTAGAGATTGTGTTTAGGGCAGTATTGGTGTCTCTGGACCTGCACTGCTCTGATCCACCTCCAAGCATGTGTGCCCTGTTTTCTAAGACAGGGAGGACAACGACTATGGAGCAGGGGTGGGTCAGGATGGAAATGCAAGGGGAGCTTAGTTATCTGCTGTGACCAAGCTTAAATTTCTCCGGTTTTTTTTTTTTTTGTTTGTTTGTTTGTTTGTTTGTTTTTGAGACAGAGTCTCACTGTGTCACCCTCGGTAGAGTGCTGTGGTGTCAAAGCTCACAGCAACCTCAAATTCATAGGCTTAAGTGATTCTCTTGCCTCTGTCTCCCAAGTAGCTGGGACTACAGGCACCCCACAATATCTCTGAATTAAGACGGGCTAATTTTTGGTTGCAGTTGTCATTGTTGTTTAGCAAGCCCAGGCTGGTCAAACCCATCAGCCTTGGTGTATGTGGCTGGTGCCCTACCCACTGAGCTACGGGTTGCCACCATTTCTCTGGTTTCTGAGCCTCAGTTTCCCATCAGTTAAATACAGGGAGGTTAGACTAGATCAATAAAAGAACTGTTTGTAAGCCAGGTGTGGTGGTGTGTGCCTATACTTCATCTTCAGGTTGGAGAGTCTCTTGAGCCCACAAGTTTAAGGCCAGTCTGGAGAGCATAGTAAGACTCCAATCTCTTAAAAAAAAAAAAAAGAAAAGAAAGAGAGAGAGAAAGGCTGGCTGTTCATAGCTCAATGGCTAGAGCACCGGCCCCATGTTCTCAGGATGGCAGGTTTGAACCTGGCCCAGGCCTGCTACAAAGAAAAAAAAAGGCTTGGTGCCCGTAGCATGGTGGTTATGGCACCAGCCAAATACACCAAGGCTGGCGGGTTGGAACCCGGTCTGGGCCAGCTAAACAACAATGACAACTGCAAAAAAAAAAAAAAAGAAAAAGAAATAGCCGGGTGTTGTGGTGGGTGCCTGTAGTCCCAGCTACTTGGGAGGCTGAGGCAAGAGAATCACTTAAGACCAAGAGATTGAAGTTGCTATGAGCTATTACGCCCTGGCATTCTACTGAGGGCAACATGGTGAGACTCTGTTTCAAAAAACAAAAAACAAAAAAAAGCAAGCAAGAACTATTATATGTTTTTAAACCTGTTGAACCTGTTTTCCTACTTTGATATGTAAAACATTAAAATGAAGGCAGTCTGGTTGCAGTGGCCCAACTCCTTGTCACTCCTAGCTTCCATTTTAGCCAGGAGACTCTTGATGGGTGCCAGAAATCCCCAGGGGTTGGGAGAGCACAGAATGAAGATCACTAGTTAGGTGATTTCCAGGGTCTTTTCTGATTCAGATCTGGGTGCTATGTCTCCATTCTGAAAAGGGAGGGAAGGTTCCTGCTTCTGGTGTGGTAGAAGTTTGAAATCTGAGATTTGCCCGTCTCTGTGAGTCTTTCTGCAGAAGTACCATTTCCTGAATCTTCCTCAGGGGTTTTACACGAGACTAGATGAAATAACCTTCTAGGACTTTCATTCAGTACAACTGAAATTCCATGCTATCCTTGCTGTACAGTTGGAGCAGTGTTTTTCAACCTTTTTTGTCTCACAGCACACTTGAACTTATAGTTAAACTTCTGTTGCACACTTAAATTATATTGATCCAAAAAAGTGTAAAAAAAATATATTTACTGTGTTTGGAATTTCTTTAGAAAATAATTTAATCTTTAACAATTTTCACGGTATACCTAAGATACTCTCATGGCACACTGGTTGAAAATCTCTGAATTAAGACCACCTAAGACGATTTCCTAATTCTGGTTTTACTGATACTAGTTTTATTCTCCCCAGATCAGTTAGGACAGCTGTTCTCAACCTGTGGGTTGAGATCCACAGGAACTATATTAAAGGGCTGCAGCATTAGGAAGGTTGAGAACCATTGAGTTAGGAATTGTGGATGACTCTGTCCCAGCAAGATGGGTGAGACTCAGAGTAGGGGCTATGTTCTCTATGTTGATGGGATGTTTGCTTGGTTGATGTTTAGGGTCTTCTGTGGTGTTGAAGCATAAATGGAAATTGGTGGCAAATATGGGCAGGCAGGGGAGCCCTGAGCTCTCCCCTTTTACTGGACATGAAGCCTTGGTCTTCTTTTGCCTCTGTCTGGTCTGGGGGAACAGGGCATGGGGCCAGTTGGTGTTTTCTTTATGAGTTTAAAAACCCTTTATCACACAAGTTAATTTCCTGGCACCTTAATGGCCAGGATAGTGGTTGGCTATAGGTGTGTCTGGGAGGATGGCTGGGGAGCCTTCCTGCTCAGGTCATGAGGCCTAGGGAGTGGAAGGGGAATCCTAGAGTCCTCTGTGGCATGGCACAGTCAGTGGCACCCCTAGCTTCTGGGACTGTGCTATGCCCACAGAACTCTAGTCCTTTCTTTCCAGTCTTCTGTCCCCACTGCCCTTTGTGCCAGGCTCCACATGCAGCATGAGGGATTCAGGAAGGAGTCTTGTCTCCCTGAGGTGTCTGCAAGTCTTGGGGATCGAAGGCGTGATCCATGCTGGTCCCACTTCAGGGTCGTGGCCCTGACCCCTGGTATCAGCATTGGTGGGTCTCGGGGATACTTGCCATTAGCCTGGCTTTGTTGCTGTGGTGGCTGGGAGGGTGAAACGTGATGTTCTTGCTGCTTGGGACTGGAGGTAGAGAAAATGTTCTGTCCCTTCCGTGCCTTCCCTGACCTCTTGCCATCCACAGAGTGAGGATACTTCCCGTAATGGCAGCCTGAGCTGAGCACTTGTGCTGATCTGTCCGTATGCCTCTGCCAAGTGCCACTTGTCACCATCTGCCATGGTGGACACTGGCAGATCAGGAGCAGTCCCTGGCTGGTGTCCAGCCTGCTGGTGCTGATTTGTGTTCCCAGGATGCCAGGGTGATTCTCGGAGCAGGGCTTTTCCCTCTGTCATCCCAGGCACCCATTCCACTAACAGGGTGGCTCTTAGTGCTGTTGTGGACTTACTGTGCACCTCTTGGTTTATCACTGTCACTGTGCTGCTTGGGCGCAGATCTGTGCAGAAGCCAGAAGGGGTACCTTCCTGCCAGCCTCCTCCCCTGCTGTGGCCTGGGCTCCCATCATCTTTATGCTTCAGCCTGAGCACCAGACACCTTTGCTCATTTCCCTCCCTTGTGTCTTCATGATGATGTGTCCTCCCTGCAGCTTTAGCCTCTTCTCTCCTCTTGAGCCCCCTTCCCAGACCTGTTTCTTTTCCTTCTTATTAAAGCTAATGGGAAGCCCTCTTTTACCAGCAGTATTGTCCTCTTTTGACTTGGCTTACAGCTTGAAAGAGTAGCTCAGATTCTCTGTGGTGGTGGGGGGAGCTTTTGGGGGGAGAGGCGTGAGTCACCAGCTCCTCTGGGACATCTGTGTGTCTGTATCAGGGGTGAGAAGGTGGCTTTGGAAAGCTCAAAGGAAGGAGGACACAGCAGTGTCGGACACCTCACTCACCCCAGAGTGAGGTGGGCAGCAGTTCTCACTGGAACTGAGGCCCTTGTTCCTGCCCACTGCTTCTTTGCCTCATCTTTGGGGTGAGCTGTCAAGTGGAACTGGCTGATGGTTTCTTGGGGAGCCCCTTTGGCTCCGGGTATAAGAGCTGGGTGCCTGTAGTTGGTCTGAGCTCCAAGGGGGCTTTGGTCCTGTGTGTTTATGTTGGTTAATATGTCCCTTGTCTTCCAGGGTAAACAGGAGGAGAATGATGTGGTGGAGAAACTAAACCTCTTCTTGGATTTGCTCCAGTCCTATAAAGTGAGTCCTGGTTTTTTGAGGATGCTCTTTTGCTCCTCTCAGGTGTAACTCTTGGAGGTAGAGAAAAGGCTAGGATGGAGAATGGACTGAGAAGCCAAGACTGTGGCAGGAATGTGGGCCTTCAGTCCTGTGGATGTGGCCTCCCTGGCTAGCTGTCCAGGCTCTGTGGAGGGCTTTGGGGCCAGTGGTGAGTGCTGCCCCTCCCGACAGGACCTGTGTGAGCGGCATGAGCGGGGTGTGCTGCACAAGCACCAGCGGGCCCTGCATAAGTACAGTCTGATGAAGAGGCAGATGAGCGCTGCTGTTCAGAACCGTGAGCCGGAGTCTGTGGAACAGCTTGAGTCCCGCATTGTGGAGGTAGGTGGGTGGGATGGGGGGCAGCTACAGGTGACAGGCTCATGGGAGCCTTTGCACACCTGCTCCTGGCCGGAGGCCAGAGCCGTCCTATGGGCACCCAGTGTGATGCACTGCCTTGCTTGCAGTCCACTCTTCCTTGGCACCTTCCAGATGCTCCATTGAAGTTAGATTTTGCTTCAGTGGTTACAAGAGAAGAGGAGAGCCCCAGTTCAGGAAGGGTTCTGTGTGGGCCTCATTATTGGCTGGGCTGGGCACAAAGGGAGGCTCTTGTCTTTGCAGCAAGAGAATGCTATTCAGACAATGGAGCTTCGGAACTATTTCTCCCTGTACTGTCTGCACCAGGAGACACAGCTCATCCATGTCTACCTGCCCCTCACCTCCCACATCCTCGGAGCCTTCGTCAACTCTCAGATCCAAGGGCACAAGGAGGTGAGTCCCACCCTGCCCTGGCCTGTGTTGTGGCTGATGCCTTTCCTTTAAGCCTGGTGACCCTTGCAGCTCGCTGGTCTAGAGAAATTGCTTAGTGGAGTTGGGATGCGCATGGGGCCCTAAAACATATTTCTTATTCCAATCTGCTAGTCTCTTATGTAGCCAGAATCATAATTGTGAAGTTGTTTTCATAATTCTTGGGGGATGAGGTGGAGAGAGTGGTGGAGTGCTACTATAAAGGGATGGTTTTCTGCTTTCCGAGGAATCTAAGAAGTCACACTCTGGGAGGCTGAGGCAGGTGGATTTCTTGAGCTCATGAGTTTGAGACCAGCGTGAGGAAGAGCAGGGTGTTGTGGTGGGCACCTGTAGTCCCAGCTACTTGGGAGCCTGAGTCAAGAGGATCCCTTGAGCCCAGGAGTTTGATGTTGCTGTGGGCTATGACACCACAGCACTCTACTAAGGGCAAAAAAGTGAGACTTTGTCTCAAAAAAAAAAAAAAAAAAGAGGTAAATTTAAGGTTCCTGAGCCCTGAGCCTGAGTGGCAGGTGGCACAAATCAGGTTTGAGCCATTACTACAGGTTCGATGTTTTCTCAAAACTCCTGGTCAGCTTTCTCTAGAGCAGTGGTTCTCAACCTTCCTAATGCTGCGGCCCTTTAATACAGTTCTTTTAGGTTGCGACCCGTAGGTTGAGAACTGCTGCTGTAGATGATGGCACCTCAGGTGTTTGAGGTGAAATGGCCTGAGTTGTCCTGAGACAGGCTTCTGCTTTGAGTGGGCTAGGGCCAATGGCTGTGGCCTATGGCTATCTCCAAACAGCCTAGGAGGCTCATGTGTCTGGCCAGGGCTCAAGAAACACTGACAAAATGGCTACTGTCCAGTTCCTTTCCCAGTCTCTGTGTAGTCCCCACGGCCTCCTGCTTGCTGCTGTCTTTGTCCTTCCTTTTCTTGTGGCCCTCATTTGGTGCCTCTGATTAGTGTTGGGGTCATGATTGCTTCCTGCATAGTGTGTCTCCCTGTGGCCCCTCTGCTTCTGGGTGCAGTGTGGGGAGCTCAGGCCCAGAATTCATGAACCCCTGTCTCAGATCCCTGCTCCATGTCTGTGATGACCTCTTATGTCCTCTGGGACTCAATTTCCCCATCTGAAAAAAGCTTTACCAGCTTTCCAAGATTGTCTTGGGTGGTCAGTAGTGGGTAGATTGATGCAGCAATCACATTCATGGTAGCCATCTGTTCCGGTGTCTGTGACTGATGCTGGTACCAGCTGGTTTACATTTGTCCTTGTCGCCAAGGAACACATATGCTGGTGGGAGAGTTAGAGAGCTGGCCTGTCAGAGGAGGAGTGGTCTTTCATAGGGCTTGCACGGAGCTCAGGGGCTGGAATGGGCCCATCAGGGAGCTGGTGATTTTTGTGTGGCGGATCAGGAAAGTGCTTGTAAGTAGCCTATAACATGAACTCAGACCTGTAGTTCATTTAGTTCACAAAGGCCATTGACATTGGTGTGGTGGTGAGTTAAGAGGTGGAAGATGGTACTTGTAAACCAGTTGGGAGGCAATTGTAGCTGGCCAGGCTAGTGGCCATCTGGACCTTGGTCTAGAACCACGTGTTTGAAATGTAGATTCTGGGGCATAGGGCCTAAGCCTTAGATTCAGACCTGAGTCAGAATCTCTGGGGCAGGGACTCAGGTGTCTGTGTTGTCTTCTGCATATTCCTAGGGCCATGCTCTGCTTTTCTGTGATCCCAGGCTCCCCACCTCCACACTCCACGGTTTCTGTTCCTCAACCTGGATATAAAAGTGCTTGGCGAATGGGTGTGGCCATTTTTTTATTCCTATCTGTGTTTTATCACTTGGTGGACACTATCTTGGTGTTTCACCTGCTGAGATGTCCAGAAGGCTGGTCCTTGAAAAGCTGTTAGAAAGTGTGCTGGAAATGACCCAACAAGAATGTTTCTTGAAATTCCACATCAACCAAATTTGGGGCCCTTTGGTCTTGTGTGTGGGGGATAGAAATGGGGCACTGTGACATCTGGCATCTGGTGTAGTCCTCATTTAGCCTTTTTCTGTGGGGATGGGAGAGGGAAGGGGCTGATCTCTCACTTCTAGGGGTTCTATGGATAGTTAGAGGCCAGGAGTCTGTGTATAGGATTGCACCCTGCACCTGGGTGGGGGGTTCTCCAGGGATACAGGGTTGGAGCAGATATGGCACAGAGGGGATCTCGGGTCTCTGCCCTGCTGACTTCTCTCCTTCCTCTCCCTCAGATGAGCAAGGTGTGGAATGACCTGAAGCCCAAGCTGAACTGCCTCTTTGTGGGACCACACAGTGTACTGACCCCACCTCGCTCCCCACCAGAGGATGGCATGTGTCCTCACTAGAGGCTGAGGCCCACTGTGAGAGCGCCCTGTGGCCTCACTAAAACTTCTTTCCAAATGCTGTGTCCCTGTTTCATTCCCTACTCTGTGGTGCCTCTTGGTTGGGGCCAGGCCAGTGGATCATCTTGTGCCCATCCAGCAGCATCCATGGAAACCCAGCGGACCACACTGGGGCTGTCGTAGCACCTTGTCCTCCGACGGCTGCTCCCTCTGCCAGTCTGACTTGGAGCCCATGGGTGTAGGTGCTTTGATTCTCTGGAGTGGTTTTCTCCTCATGCCCTGCTCAGGGAGGAGCAAGGATGGTGTCTTACAGGAGATAATTCCTGGAGGCATTTGGGGAACTGCAGTTTCTAGAACAGTCAGGGATGTGGGGCTGGGTCAGTAAGCAAAGGAGAGGATGGACAGCATGGCCCTGTGGCTGGATGTGGTGGCTGACCATTGGCATGGGAGTCAGAACAGGTACTTTGGGTGGATGGTGAGGGTGACGTGGCTGCTTACTGCTGCATAAGTCGCTGGATGTACATGGTGCTGGTTTTTGAGGGGACATGGCTCCAGTGAGTGCCTTGGTACCCTAGTGTTATAATGACCTCTGGGGCTGAGGACCCCTGTGCCCTTCCATGCACAGACATATGACCGTGTATGCCTCATGGTCTGAGGCTCCTCTTGTCTGTGTGCTAGAAACTGCTCTGTTCTTACATTGCATGGATTCCCTGCTTTTGGGCAGTCAGTGTTGGGGTCCGTGTGGTACTGAGATAAGAAGGACATAGCAGAAGATAGGTGAGGGGTATGGGAAATGGGTTATTTCAGCTGGGGCTTTAGAGGGGCATCTGTGTTGCTGGGGCTGACCTCTTTTTAAATGAATTTCCTTCTTCGGGGAACCATCCCAACCTCCCTTCACACACTTGTCAGCGTAGCCACCCACACATGGAGGGGGCCAGCCATCCTTTGGGCCATTTTTGTTTTTGGGATGAAGAATGAACTGTTCTCCTGAGCTCTGTGGGATGTGAATGCCCACCTCAGGACCAGATATGCTACTCCCCAAATCTGTTTGTAGCAAGCACATGGCCTTCCTCTAGGGGCTGGGAGCCAAGCTAGGCTCCCCAGCACCCTTAGGCTCCTTTGAAGCCTCTGGTGTCATTGGCCAGGGAGAGACACTGGAGGAGGCTTTAATGGGACTGCAGGGTTTCTGAAGTTCCTTCCAGGGACACTTGTTGGTCTTCCAGGGGTTTCCTCTCTAATGCAGGACTCTTCCTTTCTGCCTGTGCACCGTCATGCAGTGTTTGGACAGAGAGCATGGCTCACTCTATCCATAGGCAGGTGAGCCTTTCTGGTAAGTTCCAGATGGAACATCAAGGTAGCTGCTTCAGGCCCTTTAGGAGGACATGGTGCTGTGACTTAGTGACTGTGGGGTTTGGGTCCACCTCTGCTGTGTGGATTCTGTCTGTGACTTCCTGCTGTGGGGCCAGTTGCTCTCTCCTGGGCAGACAAGAAGGCAGAGTGCTATTAGTCTGATAGTGGAGAGGAAGTCTGGAGACTTACTACCTGTATCTGGGTGGTAGGGCTATGCCTGCTTTTCGCTCTTTTTGTAGAAAAAATTTGTCGGCTGAGCAGGCTATGCTACCCACAGGACTGCCACTGCCTGACGCTGTGATGCTTGAGCCTTAAAGTATGGCCCTGTGAAGGAAGAAGGCTGTAAGGTGTCCTCTGCCCTGTCCTGCCCAGCTGTGGGACTGTGGAGCTCATGGGGAGAGCTGTGGGCTTTGCTAGTGTTTCGGGTAGACAGAGCACACACTCCTAACTCAGGCCGTGAAAGACGGTCTTAGCACTCAGACTTCCAAATAAACTTTCCTGTAAAGAACTTTACTCCCTAGTGAGTGAAAGTTAGATTACTTTCCTAGTGACCTTTTCTTGTTGTGGAAACTCTTGAGCAGCAAGGTCTGAAGGTCCCTGTGTTGTGTTTTGGAGGCTGAGAATGAAGGTGTAGGTGAGGAGGGTGAAGGGCAGGGGTGAGGGGGGAGGAAGGCAGGGGTGGAGAGAAAGGGTGATCATGGAGGGCAGAGCTGAGCGAGGTGTGAGAAGGATGGGGGAGGGATGAGGCTGTGGAGGGACAGGAGTTAGGGGAGGGGTGAGGAGTATAGGTGTGGGACTGCTTCCTAGGCTTTCATGGAGGTGGGCACCTTTCCTGTAGTCCCGACTCTCTGAGATACCCCCAGCTGCTTCTTAAAGGTCAGCTGGCAGAGCCCTACCTGTAGGACAGGGCAAGTGAACTGGGGGTGCAGAGCCCATTTTCCTTTTTTGTCACTTGGATGTGGGTGCCACCACAGAAGACACATGTCTCTCTGGTTGCCCTGCTACCTGGCCTAGTGGGGAGTCCTGCCAGGCAGGACCCTGGTGGGGATGCCACCTACTGCAGTTGAGGAAGGCCTGCCCACCGGGTGGCTTTGTGGATGGGGTAGAAGGTAAACATTTCCTAAGATTCTCCTGTTGCTGGGCTGAAGAGGCAGCGTAGGTTGGCAGACGCGTGGGACTGAGTCAGGAATGCTCTCTGTATTTGAGGCTTTTTCCTCTTGCTTTGTGCAAGTTAGTTTATGTATGAAGCACTTTATGAGGCTGCAGGAATCAATTACTACTACACTCAATAAACTGGAATTGTTGACACTTGGTCTGCATGCTGTAAGTTCTTAAACTTATGGGAACAACTGTTATTAAATGTGTATGGAAGTTAAGTCAGGTTCTAAGTTGTGTAGCATGTGCTTTGACTCTTGAGGTAGGTGAGAGGACTAGCCTGTGATTCATTAGACCTGGTATTAATCCTGAACCCTTGATTGTGCTTTAGTTTGATTTACAAATGGGGGAGGCAGTGAAAGGCTGTGCCTTCTACCCCACAGTGGTGAGCATGCACACATGCAGCCTTCCTTTGCCAGCTGTCTCTGTGGGGATGGTCAGAAATGCCATCCTCTCCTAGTAGTCCTGCTCTCCTGCTTTCCCACTGTGTAACAGCATGGGTTAGCTCAGTGTGCCTGGCAGCCCACCGTGGATAGCACTTGGCTGGCTGTGCTGGTGCCTGGCGAACAATTCAGAGGCAAGACCTTTATTTTCCTTGCCATCTACTCACATCCGACCTCTGAAGCATGGCTCTTTGAGTCCAACTTAGTTGACAGCTGCACTGGTGGGGCTGGCCCAGACCTCCTCCTAGATAGTGTCCACCTCACATAGTGTATACTCCAGGATGGTATCCTCACCCTGGAACTTGAAGTACCCATGGAATTTCTTCTTCTTAAGGAGGAGTGGAAACCAGTAGCTGTCATCAGGCCACATGTTGCTGAAGGGGATTTGGTCCAGTGGGAACCATTGGGGGCGCATTTCTGTACCAAGGGATAAAAAGGAAGAGCATTGGTGTTCAGCCCAAATCTAAACATTTGACATTCTTTTATATCTCACCCTCACAACCGTGTAGGCTGTGTGCAGCTGCGCTGTGCTGTGACCTAGATGAGGAAGACAGGCTATGGGGACCTGGTCTGGTGCTCAGACCCAGTATAGTGACAGCCAAGCTTTCCTCCTGACCCATAGAGGTGGAGAGCAGGGAGCAGCTCCCAGACTCACCATTGCTCTCCATGGGTGTCCCCTGGACACTGTCTGTCCAGAAGATGTGCACGTCCATCAGCTCAGGGTTGCCCTCAAACTCAAACATGATGTGGCCCACCTTGAGCAGCGTGTCCACAGTCAGACCACTCTCCTCCAGCAGCTCCCTGTGGACAGAAGCAGAAGGGAGGAGGCCGTCAGCAAGTTGCCCACACTGACGTGCAACCCTGAGAATGGCAAGGGGAGGAGCAGAGTCTTTCTGCAGGTGGGCCCAGGGAGCCACCAAAATGGATGCACAGGCTGGGAAACCTGGGAGGATGCATTAGTAGGTCCCAACCTGGCTGAGCTTTGGAATGAACTTAAACGTTTAAGAAACTGATTTTGTTAGTGGGCTCTGGGGAGGGGCTGCCAGTTAGGGGTGCACATGCTTACTTCAGCACTTTTCTGGGTGTTGAACAACCTTAGCCTCACAAGGGAATGGCAGGGTTGGGACTGATGCCCCTTCCTATAGCTGAGCATTGCAGCCAACTGCAACAGCCACCTGCTGAAGCTTGGAGAACCAGGCCTTGCTGGAGGAAATGTCTTTCTAGCCTCCTGCTTTTGCTCTGAGAACACAGGGTCAAATCACAGCTCTGTGGACTCTGCTACAGGAGGAGCTCTTGTTCTAACACAACGCCAGCACCACACAGGTGGAACATATAGGACACACTTTGGCCTCTCTGGCTGTGTGTGGACCCCCTTCTGGGGATTTTCCTTCAACATAAGCCAGCTGTGCATGAAGGGGCCATAAAGGGCTAATCTCATCTGGGGAGCACACAAGTGCTACTGAGTCTTGGAACAAGCCCTGATTCAGCCAGAATACTTCCCTTAAATCAGCAGTTCTTAACCTGTGGGTCGTGACCCACAGGAACTGTATTAAAGGGCTGCGGCATTAGGAAGGTTGAGAACCACTGCCTTAAATAGTCTAATGCTATCACTAATTTAAAGTTATTTTAAAAATTACATGTTCCTTTATGACAATCCAGGAAAGAAAACACCCATCAACTCATCACTGAGAATGAACCCTCAGTGCCATTTCAGTGTTATCCCTGGTGGGAGGGGGGTTCTTTCTCCTTTATACATCCCTTTAAAAAGTACAAACATACATAATTTCTACCTTGTGCTTTTCACCCAAGAGAGGGATACATGACATTCCATACCTCAAGGAATCCAACCCATTTCTCAACTGCTATGCATTATGGAAAAAGAAAACATGCCAGCTTCTGGTCATCGTGGAAACCTGTGATGAGCAGCTTCTCATCACAAATTGTTTATTGTGCTCTCTTGGTTTCTTGTTCAGCTTCTCAGCATATACTACCCAGAAGACCTTCCTTGCACTTGGTACCCTGGGTACCCACGGCAACTGCAGCCATGACTTCAGCCTGTTCTTCCCTTAAGAGATGTTTCTCACTTCCCCAACTGCTCTGTATTAACTTATTTCTATAAAAACATTATGTCTGGCTGTGTATTGTGGTGTGTAAAAATTTGTTTTAAGCTTTCATCTCCAATGTACGTTAGGGGCACAACGAATGATTACTTTGCCTGTAATTAGAGAAACCACTTGGTTCATTTAAGAAGTACACATTAGGTTAAAATCATGGTTAATCAGGCTTAAGCTCTAAGGGCTGGAGAGGAAATGCACAGACCTGGAATCGGCATTTATTCATTGAAATGGTTAAAGGTGGACTTAAAAAATGTATTGTCACTTGGGGAAGTGCAAATGGCTCCCCAATTAAACGTAACAGCACTCAGTGGGTCCTCACCCGCCTATCTCGCAGTAAGCTGGTGCTTATCTTAAAAACTTCATCTACTGATAGAATGTTTTGACTAATTTTAGTTAATCTTCCTTGAATACAAAATATCAATAATCTCCTCGGTGACAGAGCTAAAGCTCCATTTCACAGGCTGGGATAATTAGGCGGGTGAAGATGACACTAGTATAGTTTTGCTGAAGTATCTGTCTCCATGACGTTCAGTTCCCCGACAGCTGAGAACAGGATGTGTAATTACACAAAAGCACAGATCAGTGTGGGCCTCTGTGGTGTGAAGTGGCAGGCAGCAATCCCGCTCCACTTGGTCCTGCTCTTGGATCACCTTCTGGAAACTCTTTGTGGGTCAAGAAAGCTGGCAGCAGCTCATGCCACATACCTGATGCTCAAAGTTGATGCCATGGGACTCACAATCCTGGTCCAAGTGCCTGCCTCCAGTGGATGGGTGAGCCCCCACTCATGCCTGTCCTGGAGGTGAGTGCAGAAGGTCTGATCTGCAGCCCTGTAACAGGGTAGCATGGTGGGGACAAAGCCTGTGCCAGATTCCTGGGTCCTCTTCAGGGCAGCTGGGGCCTGGGACTACTGGGTGCTAGGTCTCTGAGGGGAGGTTCCATTTGGATGTGCAGGTGAAGAGGCCTGGCATTGACAGCAGGTCTTCCCCAGGGTGGGTGGGACTGTTTGTACTTTGGGACCCCTAAGTGTTAGCCTATCTGGTTCCAGCATCTCCTGTTCCTCATGTAAACGGACGGTCCCTGACATAGGACTTTATGACTTTATGATGGTATGAGAACACCATGAGTTCAGTAGAAACTGTACTTCTAGTACCCAGGCAACCATTCTATTTTTCACTTTTAGCACAGAATTTGATATAATACATGAGATACTCAGCACTCACTTTTTTTTTTTGAGACATAGCCTCTGTTGCCCTGGGTAGAGTGCTGTGGCGTCATCATACCTCACAACCTCAAACTCTTGGACTTAAATTATTTTCTTGCCTCAGTTTTTCATTTTTTTTTTTTTTTAAAGTAGAGACAGGGTCTCCCTGTTGCTCAGGCTGATCTTAAAATCCCGAGTGCAATCAATCTGCCCACCTCAGCTCTCAGAGCGCTAGGATTACAGGTGTGAGCCATTGCGCCTAGCTGCTCAGTACTTTATTATATAAATAGGCTTTGTGTGAGATCATTTTGCCCAACTGTAGGCTGAGGTAAGGGTTCCGAGCATGTTTAAAGTAGGCCAGGCTAAGCCAGGATGTTCAGTAGCTTAGTTACATAAAATCTTTTTTGACTTAGGATATTTTTAACTTTTGATGGGTTTACTGGGATATAGCCCACTGTACGTTAAGGAGCATCTGTACTGAGTATTTGGGAGGCTCCTGGACTCTTGTCACTCAGCATGCCTCTCACCCCACAGGAGCAGGGCACGGAGTTTTGTCAGAGGGTGTCCCTGCCCGTGACTGCATCCTACCTCCTACGTGCCCTGTACCCTGGGCTGAGAGGCCTGCCTGCTGAGTACTCAAAGAGCAATGGCCAGGGGCACTTGGAGCCAGTGTGGCAAAGCAGCATAAGGCCTTGAGTGCTGAACTTAGAACTCAGTCCAAGGTGAGGCCTGTCTCTGCTTTGTGAAGTCTGAGGTGAGGGAATTACTCATGCATCGTGGCCACCGGGAGCAACTGCCTCCAGTGAAGATCAGGCCCCTGTGGGTAGTCAGGACCAAAAAGTATCAACTAGGACCTAGGGCAGGCCCACCCCACCTGAGCCCTCCCACCTTTGTAATAAATAAAACAGAGGGGAAGGGATCTAATTAAGCAGACCAACCTGCACAACGAAAGGCCACCAATCCTGTGATGTGAGGACAAAGGCCCCTCCCTCCCCCAGTCCACTCTGCTAAGCTTGCTTATTTATCCACCCACCCATCTAAGGCCCACTGTCTTGTGCACGTACCCGAGAAACAGTGGAAAGGAGGCAAATGTAATTTTCATGTCACAGAAGTCATGTAGGCACAAGAGGTAAGAGTGCAGTGCAGGGAAATCATGGTCTTTTGATAAATGATGCCAACTAGGTATCTTTATTGAAAAGCCCAATCTGATCCCCATACCTAGACTAAACACAATTCTGTATGGCTTGAAACAGTTTGTAGAAAAATACTTAGGAAAATATCTTATTATGCTTGAGATAAGGAGGTTTCTTGAAAAGGATCTAAAATTTGTTAACCATAAAGAAAAAATTTATATGGAGTACATTAAAATGATACTTTTTATCTAAATGTCATTACTAGTAAAAGGGCAAGCCACAGAGAAAAAGATATTTGTAATAGTTGTATATGATGACTCAGATCTAAAGTACCTTATATACTCGAGTATAAGCCGAGTTTTTTTTCCAGCACAAAATTTGTGCTGAGTTTGGGTTTTTCGGCACAAATTTTGTGCCGGAAAAAACTCGGCTTATACTCGAGTATATACGGTAGATGAAAAACTGCAAATTAATTAAAAGGCAACCCAATAAAATGATGGGTATAAGATTTGAGCACACACTTCACTGAAAAGGATATCTAAGTGGCCTGCAGACATTGAGAAGGTGCTCAGCTTGATTAGTCATTAGGACAAACAAAATCACAAGGAACTATTGCCACACTCACCAGAAGGGCTAAAATGAAAAGACAGAAAATACCAAATGTTGTTGAGGATTTGGAGGAACCAAAATTTACACACCCCCTGTGGGAGTTTAAGTTAGTGCAATGACTTTGGAAGACTGACAATATTTACTAAAGGTGAACCTCTCCAGTTTTCATTCTAGGTAACTGCCCACCAGGGAAGAGTACACATGGGCACCATACAGGACTGTTCATAGCATGACCACTTGCAATAGCTCCAAACACACTTCCATAGCAGAACAGGTAAACTGCAGCATGTGTACACACTGGAATACTATGACACAGCTACCTGCAAACATTTCGGAAAGAACCAAGGGGCACACCCTGCATGATTCTCTCTTGTGATGAGACAGAACAGGCCAAATCAACTACCAGAAGTCAGGGTGGAGGGCAGGGTTCAATGGTCTATTTCTATTTCTTGATCTATGCATTAAATAGGTGGATCTGGCTGGGTGTGGTGGCTCACATCTGTAATCCCAGCACTCTGGGAGGTTAAGGCAAGAGAACTGCTTGAGCAAGAGTGAAAACTGTCTTTACTAAAAATAGAAATTAGCTGGGTGAAAGCCCAGGAAGTTGCAGTGAGCTATGATGAAGTCACTGCACTCTTAACTGAGGTGACAAAATGAGTCGCTTGTTTCAAAAAAAAAAAAGTCCCACTTTTAAAAAAATGCACTGATGGAGATAAGTGCATCTTGTCTATGAGAATTACACATTACACTTCAATAAAAACTTGACTTATGACACGGAGCAGAGAAGTGAATAAATGTGATCAGGAAGGGTGAGTGTGCTTGCTGTGAAGGAAATCAACAGGATAAGATTTATTGAGAACAGTGGGGCTAAGGGAAAGCACCTTTTAGAACTGAGGGCTGAGGAGCAGCCAGCTGAGGAGCCAGGAATACCTTTGGGTTTTTGAAGGGAGAAAGGGTGGGGCTTGGTGGCTGACACAGAAGAGGGGGCGTTTATTTTAAAGGCACTGGGAGCTGGTAAAGGGTTTTGATGTGTGGGTATGAGCAGGGGGTGGGGTGAGGAGTGGGAACCCAGATACAGTTTGGGAAAGGCCATCTGGGAGCTGTGTGGAGCATGATTTGGAGAAGGAATGGGAGGGAGTGGGCTGCTGCACCTGTCCAGGCAAGGAGTAGTCTGCCTGGATGCAGATTACACTTGTGGGTAGAAATTATGTGCTCCCAAGTCTCCCCCCAGATCCCAGACCCCTGAAGGAAAACCATCATTTATGTTCAGTACCGAGAGTCAGGAGTGATGTCCTACATTTAAACTGAACATTTATAGAGTGCAGGAGGAAAAGTTTCCACGACCTCAAAAAAGTTTGTAAGAAAATAAATTAAGGCTGTAAGATTGCTTTTTACCAGCAAGACAAAAGCTGAAATTCAGCCACCTGGAGCACCTGTCCAGTTTCCTCAGTCCCTGACCCCCAACCTTGATAGCTGGAGCCCTTTCAGCACATCCTGCTTCTGGGAATGCCCTGTTGCTCCCTCATTTCTGCCTTTTGTTAGGTCCTTAGGGAGTTTTCCTTGTGCCCAGTTATTATTCACCCTTTTTGTCCTGGAGGCCCTGACTTTCAGGTATGGACCAGACCTCCTTTCTGCACACCTCTCTTAAACCCAGCAGCCAAATGAGGTGGGTGGGGCCTATGCAGGGGTAGGGGCTGTGTCCTGCTCCTCTGTTCCACACAGGGCAGTGCTACATTAACCCATGACCTGATGGATAGTCTCAGAGGATCAAAGACATCTTTTACTGTGGGTTGTAAAGAAAATAACTTGAAAGCCAATGGGCTGGCCCGGCTTTCCTCCTCTCCAGGGAAAGTAGCCTTAAGGTTGCCAACCTTTTTCAGAACAAGAATAACATTAACAGGAGCTAAGGTTTGTGCATTGCTTTGTCATGTGTGCACAGAGATCTTGTTTATCTTCACAAACCTGGAGAAGCAGGAAGGGCATAAAGTTTGATGTCTGGAGGGCTATGAGACCTCCGGCAAGTTCTCGAACTCTCTACCCTTCAGGTCTTGCCTATGTGAAGCTGGCTGTGTTTTATGAGGATTACATGAGACTGTGTGCAGTAGGCTTTAGATCAGTGGTCCTCAACTTCCTAATGTCACAACCCTTTAATACAGTTCCTCATGTTGTGGTGACCCCCAACCATAAAATTATTTTCATTGCTATTTCATAACTATAATTTTGCTACTATTCTGAATCATAACGTAAATATCTGATATGCTGGATGGTCTTAGGTGACCCCTGTGAAAGGGTTGTTCAACCCCCAAAGGGGTCGTGACCCACAGGTTGAGAACTGCTGCTTTAGATGAAAGTTATCACTAGCTCCTCAAATGTAGAACCCAGGTGACTGATGAGCCCATGAGCTGTACAATGAGGCAGATGGGATTGTTCAACTCAGGTCCATCCTAGAGCCACCATCACCGCCACACAGCAACAGGCTGGGCACTGTTCTAAGTCCTTTAGATGCATTTCCTCATTTACTCTTCACAACAATCCTAAGAGGTACTGAGCTTCTACCTGCATAATGAGATGAAGAACTCCAGGTTGTAGGATCTGCTTCTGTGGTCCTACCTGCCCCTTTCTCACCTTTTGGCCCCATCCTCAATGGTCTCTCCTTCATGCACTTTGCCCCCGAAGCCATTCCACCGGCCAGCCCCGAAGCCTCGTTTCTTCATGCCTAGGAGAACTCTCTGAGGCTGCAGCACCAGCACCAAGGTATACAGCCTGGAGGCACCCATGGTTCCCTAGGTTCTAAGAGGAAGGCAAGAGGATGGGGTCAGCTTCATCTTGGATGTGGAGGAAGCTGTGCTGCAGTGGCCAGTGGTCAGGTGGAAGAGGGAGTTCTTGCAAGGGAGTGGAGGAGGCCTGGTGGTAATTTCCCAGCTCTGCCAGTGTCAGATGGAAATCTGCCATTGAACAAAGGATTTTCAGGGGTGGCCCACAGAACCCAGTGGCATTAGTGCCAGGCCCTTCACTTGCTAGGGTGGACCTGCAGGTGGTAGGGTATCTCCCTCTCCCCACTCCTTGGCACTAAGCTACAAGAGGGCAACATGGCCTTTCCAAAGGGGGCTCTTCTTGCTGCCATACCTGCCCCCAGGAACTTTGAGTCCATCTACACAAGCAGTAGGGCTGACAGCTCAGCCCCTGTCTCCAGCTAGCACCCAAATAATCATGCAGGTTATGCAATGGCTCTTATGTCAGGTTTTGGCCTTGGCTTCTTTTGGCCTTCTGGGATGTGACCTGTCTCTCTGCAGCAGACCTCTGTCTCTCAGAGGTCCACCCACTGAGGCTGGCCTGGTCCTCCCTCCGGGGTAGGAGCTCATGCTCCACTTACTGTGCTCTTGTTGCTGCTGTGGGACCTGGCACTCAGAGTAGATAATGAAGCCACAGGGGCCCTTTCTGTTCCTACAGGTGTATAGGTCCTAAGAAAGGTCTGAGGGTGGTGCCTCTGCCAGGGTCCCTGCTGGAGAAAGGACCATGGAAAAATGCTGGAGGACCAGGATCAAGTTTCCTGTTGCTCTGTCCCTATGCCAACCTGGAACACACCGGGCCAAGATAGGATTCTGGACCAGGGATCCTCTTTAGAAGTTATGGTGTTTGAGGGAAGGACCAAGGATTGGTCCTGGGGGGAGGAGGCCAGGTCAAGGAGTAGGAGGCCTATGTACATTGTCCTGACACTGTTCTGTTTGTGTGGGAAGCCCCAGGCTCCTAGGTCAGGCTCAGTGGTAAAGACACCAGCAAATTCCAAGCTGTCATTATTATTTAAAAAAGTATCTCATTTAGGCTTGGTGCCTGTAGCTCAGCGGCTAGGGTGCCAGCCACATACACCAGAGCTGATGGGTTCAAACCCAGCCCCAGCCTGCCAAACAACAATGACAGCTACAACCAAAAAATAGCCGGGCATTGTGGTAGGTGCCTGTAGTCCCAGGTATTTGGGAGGCTGAGGCAAGAAAATCACTTAAGCCCAAGAATTTGAGGTTGCTGTGAGCTGTGACACCACAGCGCTTGGGGGTGACATAGTGAAACTGTCTCAAAAAAAAAAAGAAAAGAAAAAGTATCCCATTTAATAGGTTCAACAACTGTATGAGTTAAGTTGCTTTCTCCATGTTCAGAGAGGTAAACTGACGCTCAGAGAGGCTGTTTGACCCAAGGCCTAATAGCCAAGGAATAATCAAACCTGGATGTACTGGACGCCAGTGTCTAGTAGCGCCCACAGCTCCAGCAGCGGCAGCTGCGTGCTGCACTCACGGTCCTCAGAGAGTTGACTAAAGCTAGGGCCTGGGCAAGCCCCTGATTAGCCTAGTGGCGTTAGTCGGGTCTGTAGTCCCCCCATACGACGAACGTGCTGGTTCACGTTTGGAAACCAACCAAATGCTGGTTTCCTGGCCAGGGCCGTGCCTGGTACTGCACCCCACACCCAGGCCCCACTCCTGTCCTCCCATCTATGCTCCCCGGCCCCACGGAGCCTCCTCCTTGGCCCCCCAAATTCGGCTGCTCGGTTCCCAGTTTCTCCTGGCTACCCAGCCCAGCGCGCTTCCCGCTCCCGGCCCTCAGATTCCCTTTTCCCTCTTTGTGCTCCCCCCCGCCTCCCGGTCGGGTTTTCCTGGCTCCCACATCCTGCACGCTTCCCGCTCCTGGCCTACTTCCGTCGGCGCTGCCGGGCTCCACGTTTCCCCACTCCGCGAACCAGGCTTCCAGCCCCAGGATACCGAGCTCCGCGCTCTGTTCGAATCTGCGTTCCACTTCCGCCGGGCAGGGCCTCTGGCCGGAAGCGGCGCAGGACATTTCCGGTGGTGTAGACCTTCGCGCAGTGGGTACACATGGCGGGGTGAGTGGGGTGGTGTGCTCAGCCAGCGTTGGGGCGGGCCCTGCTGGTTACGGGAGGGAGTGGTGGAGGGCCCGAGGAACTCCAGGCCGAGCGCTGGGCACCCGTCGCTGGACACAGTGAAGCGGTGAGCGAGGCCCGCAGCCCCGGCCCTGCCCTGCTCTGGGAGGCGCAGCTAGAACCATAGCTTATGGCCAGCGAAGGGCCCTCAGGAGGCAGGGCGCTGCGAGGTCTGTATAGAGGCTGGTAGGCTGGGGAGGAGGTTGCAGGTAGGGGCTTTTATAGAGAAGCAGGTGGGTGGGCTGCAGGTAGAGACACCTTTAGAGGCAGGGGGTGGGGGAGAGAGCAGCAGGTAGCGGTCTTTAGAGAGGCAAGTGGGCTGAGAAAGGGGCTGCAGGGAGGAGCCTTTTAGAGAGGTAGGTGTGGGCTGGGGAAGGGGTTTCAGGTAGAAGACTGCAGGCCTGAAAGATGTAGCACAGGGCTTCTGAGAAGAAGCAAGAGGCTGAAGTGACTAGAACCTGGGGTGTGGAATAGAGATTGAGTGATCAGCGGACCAAATCAGAAGGACTCAGTGGTGTGTGAGGAAAGTATATAATACATACTACACTGCCTGGACTGCTGGAATTAGTTCTAGCATATGGGAACAGTGTGCAATTTTTGCATGAGATTCCTTGAACCATTTCAAGATGGCAAATGACAGTTCTCTAGTCACTAGTCACAATTTGAAGATTGTCTTAAAATCTTGTCAGTGCCCCTTGGTGTTGAAGTTTTGGCTTTGGAGCTATGGGGTTAATAACCTTTTCCTCAGAAAAATGGGCATAGAACTTTGTGAGCTAGTTTTGAGGGTTTAGTGAGGGGAGGCACATATAACTTCTGCATGCCCAACTGTTGTGGGCGATCGGATAAACTGTTAAAATTGTAACTTGTCATAAGAATTGTGGAAATTGTCCTTCACTCACCACACAGGTTAAGTTCTATTTAGAAATGTGCTAGGCCAGGTCCTGTGCTAACTACTGCAGCTATGGAAGGTAGCTAAGGTGCGGACGTATCCTCATGGAAGAAGCCTTTAGGGGAGAAAAAAAAAGTCTTAACTAAAGAGTGCCAATGTCTGCTGCCATAATGAAATACTGCAGAGTGGCTTGAACAGCAGAAATTCTCTTTTTTGGAGTCTGGAAGTCAGATCGAGTGTCAGCAGGATTGGTTTCTTCTGAAACCTCTCTCTTTGTCTGGTAGATGGTGTCTCCCCACTGTGTCTTAATCTCTTCTTATAAGGATACCTGTCCCATTGGATTAGGGCCCACCCATATGACCTGGTTTTAACTTGATTGCCTTTTAAAAGACCATATTTCTAACTAGTCATGTTCTGAAGTACTAGAGGTTAGGACTTTAACACATGAATTTTGGGGTGGGGGACACAAGTCAGCCAGTGACACCTGCTTTCAGGCTGTGTAGCCTTGTCAAGTCACCTCCCCTCTTGGGCTTCCGGGCCCCATCTCTAAAAATGTGTGGGTTGAACAAAGAGTCCCTCCATGCTCATGTCCTGCTGATCTGTGTGATGCCAGTCTGCTTGCTTCTGTTTTCTCTTACTAGGTACTTAAAGCTAGTGCGAGCTTCCTTTCAGCATCAAAGGTTCCACTCTGCTGCGAGTCACTACAGGGGTCGGACAGGTGCTGAACACCTGTGGCTGACGCGGCATTTAAGGGATTCATTTGTGAAGGCTGCGAAGGTAGAGAGTTACCGGTGTCGAAGTGCCTTCAAGCTTTTGGAGGTGAATGAGAAGCACAAGATTCTGCGGCCTGGCCTTCGGGTGTTAGACTGTGGGGCAGCTCCTGGGGCATGGACTCAGGTGGCGGTTCAGAGAGTCAATTCTGCAGGCACAGGTGGGCCTCTATGTTGTTTCTGACCACTAGGAGTGTGGGTAGGCACAGTGAACTGCCCTCTGCCAGCATATACGCAGTGGTTGAGCTATTTTGTGAAGGCACATGTCTAATTTAGGGTATCAAGGTTGTTCTTGGTTTTTTGCTGGTGTTGAATACCCCTGCCATTTATATTTGCCACTGTCAAGCCAGGGTTCCTGCATGCACAGGCATGTGAGCAGTGTAGGGCAGTTCACCAAGATATCTCCTAAGTACCTTAGTGTAAAGATGTACTCATTATCCTAGTGAGGAAATTGAGGCTCAGAGGAGTATAGACTTGGGATGATGCTCCCCTAGGTTTGTACATTAGCCTTGCTTGTGGTTTGCAATAGGTTTGCTTTGAACTCTCGGTGTCTTTACCTGTGCCCCTTGGTGACCACTGCCTATACCTGTGGCTGGATTGCTTCATGGGGCTTTAGAACAGCCATTTGTTTTTCTTTTTGAGCTCAATATTGACTGAATGAATTTGTGCTAGAAAGTCAATTCCTTTTCCCACCACTGAGCCTATTACCACTGAGACTCTCTAATAACTGATTGTAGTACTTTCTGTTCCTCCATTTGCTCTTTAGGAGAAATGTCTTGACTATATCATATCAACCTGATGTTTATAGCATAGGAGTGATGGAAAGATTGTGCTGGGCTTGTGAATAGAGGCTCAGATGTGAGTAGTGAGAAGAGGGAAGGGGAGGCTAAGTGCAGCTGGACGCTGGAAGTCTTGTTTTAGGTAAGCTGAAACAGTGGAATCTTTTTTATAATGTTTTACTCAAATTTGGGCAGGGTATTAATTTTATACCTCATTTTGTATCTGTCCATTTTCCTCATCATTTGGCTTGTTTACAGTAGTTTCTACCTTGGGAGGAATTGTATTAAGCTGGAGAATGAATTTATTGATGTAATCTAGAGGTACTAGCATATCTTTTTCTATTTTAGTTTATCATAAGGACCACTTAGGGATAACCCTTACACTGAGAGTGAGCTATGTATAATATAATCTCAGAGTTGGAGGTCTGTCTATCAATCAGGATGACTGTAGGACAGTCACCTCCTATCTGGGCCTCAATTTCCTGAGATACTGAGTGAGGACTGCCACTCCCAAACTATACAGGATTTATAGATAGTGGGAAAAGGCCTATGCATATCTATTTAAACACTAGCTCTTTCCTTTGGTTCTAATGTCTTATTTTTGTTTGATCATTTTATTGCATGTATTGTATTTTTGTGGAAAGATTCGGGATCTAAATAAAACATTCTCTGTTTCTTGTTTAGATCCCAGTTCTCCTATTGGCTTCGTACTTGGAGTAGATCTTCTTCACATATTTCCCTTGGAAGGAGCAACTTTTCTGTGCCCTGCTGATGTGACTGACCCAAGAACTTTTCAAAGAGTACTTGAATTGCTTCCTGGTGGGAGGGCGGATGTGATTCTGAGTGATATGGCACCCAATGCTACAGGGATCCGAGACCTTGATCATGACAGGCTTATCAACCTGTGCCTGTCCCTTCTGGACATGGCTCCAGACATCCTGCACCCAGGGGGGACATTCCTTTGTAAAACCTGGGCTGGAAGTCAAAGCCATCTATTACAGAAGAGATTGACAGAGGAATTTCAGAACACAAGAATTATAAAACCTGAAGCCAGTAGGAAAGAATCATCAGAGGTATACTTTTTAGCCACACAGTACCACAGATGGAAGGGCTCTGTGAAGCACTGAGAACTTATGTGCCATTTCATAATGGTCATTATGTCTTTTTTAATTACACCTGTGGCCTGAGCTCTCCTGAAGAGCGGCTAGGGGATCTGAGCAGAAATTTGGGACATGTAGTAGACTGAGTGGGAAGCTGCCTTTTTTTTTTTTTTTTTTTCCTCCCAAAACCAAAAAGACATGACAAAACAAAATTCAAGGACCATGAAAAACGGTTAGGAAACTTTTCTGTATCATTTATGAAGAGAAAGTTATCAGGAGAAAGAGATAGGTGAAGATCAAAGGATAAAGAGAGACTGAGATGATCAAAAGGAAGTTGCCCTGGAAGGGATGGGGATTACCACAAATGCCTTTACTTTGTCATCTTACAGACTGTTAGGGTATCAGAGCAGCAGGCTTTCCATCTTTGCTGTAAGACCACAGTGCACAGGTTTACATTTGTTAGTCTGTATAGTGTAAAGTAGAAAAATCTGAAATTTCCATCTGGGGATTAATTTCTGTCTCTCTGGTGAATAATCTAGAAATTTATCCATTCTTCAAGCAGCGAGAATTCCCAGAGCAATTAGGGAAGACATTTAGTATGAATTTATGCATGGGGTGGGTGTGCTTTGATTTTTGCTGGAAATATATATTGCTGTAATACTTTTGAGCTCCCAAGACCATAAAGGTAATTATCAAAGCAAACAGTGATGTGTGTTGATATATTTCCTTTTTGGGGGGTGGTGGTGGTGGTGGGTAGGCTCTCGGTAAAGTGCAGTGGTATACCAGCAGCTCACAGCAACCTCAAACTTTTGGGCTTAAGCAATTCTCTTGCCTCAGCCTCCCAAGTAGCTGGGACTACAGGTGCCCACCAAAACACTCTGCTATTTTCTTGTTGCAGCTAGCTGTCCGGATGGGTTGAACCTCCAGCCTCAGTACATGGGGCTGGTGCCATAACCACTGTGCTATGGGCACTGAGCCTGGTTTATTTCCTTTTACTCTTTCTGGAACTTGATGCAGCTTTATGAAAGAAAGGAGATTGCATTATTTTGAAGGATTTCCATGTTTTTTTTTTTTTTAGACAGAGGCTCAATTGCTCTCAGTAGAGTGCAGTGGCGTCATAGTTCACAGCAACATCAAACTCTTGGGCTCAAGCGATTTTCTTGCCTGGGCCTCCCAAGTATCTGGGACTACAGGCGCCTGTCACAACGCCAGACTATTTTGAGATGGGGGTCTTGCTCTTGCTCAGGCTTGTCTTGAACCCATAAACTCAGGCCATCCACCCACCTTGGCATCCCAGAGTGCTAGCATTACAGACCACCATGCCTGGCCCTTCCATGAGGTGAAGGCTGTTAACCAGTTGTTTGTATTTCAAATTGTATATAAAACCAGTGCATTGTTCCCCATAAATGCATCAATGTACACAGCTATAATTTAATTAAAAAACAAAACAAAACAAAAATGAACTGGTTTCTTCAAAGCCATTTCTGGGAAATGTACTTATCCCTCGAGTTTATTGACTGTAACTGTGATTAAATTCCAAGGACCAGTGGGGGAGAAACTAGATGGCCAGGAATCTCCATTAGGATCCTGGGGCTTAGTCCCATTCCCTAAAGTAAGCTGCAGGTCAGGTATTTTTATTTTTCATTTTATTTTTGGTTGTAATCAGGTAGTTAAGTCCAGACAACCACCTGCCCTCCCTCCAGTACGTTCTTCTCCCCTCCTATTTCATTCCTGGGGCACACAAACCTGGAAGTCTTGTCTTAGGGAAAAAGGAAAATTTGGTGCAGACCCTGGGGACCAGCATCTTGTTAGAGGAAAGCCAGGGGCTGGGCAGTGGAGGGAGGAGAGGATGAGGATTTATAAGTGAGTAAAGCGCGCGGGAAGGCTTCACCTTAAAGGACAGGCAAATGTTACCCTACTAGTGTTACGTGCTTTGCTCACGGGGTTCTTCTCCCTAGAGGACGAGGCGCTCAGGCAGTGAACGCTCTGAGGGCTGCAGAGTACTGGGAAGGTAGCCAGCATCGTAAATACTTTGCATTTCCACTGCGCCCAGAGAAAAGCAAAAGAACGCAATAAACAAATTTAAAAAATACCGTAGTAAAATTTTCAGAAAACAAGTTTGTTCTGAAGAAGCCGCCGGTGGGCGCTGCTATTACACACATTACGGGCATTGGCGTTAGTCGGAGCGCTCCTGACTCGGCGGGGTACCCCTGCCGTACAGCTTTCCGGTCTGGGGTTTCGAGTTATCTCTACGCGGAGTCTTCCCGGGGATGGGCGTGACTGGGTACGAACGTGGAACCCACAGGGCCAGCAGTGGCGCACAGATTCGGTTCCGCACTGACTCCCACCCGGTCTCGCGAGAACACAGGCGCACGTCTCGCGATAAGCAGCCACGGGCGGAGCGGAGGGAGATCCGAGCGGCGGCGGCAAGTGGCCGCCAGAGGTGAGCAGTCCGGGTAGTGCGGGAGGCCAGGCTCCCCGAGTGTTGGGGTGCCGGGGGCCCGGGGTGCCCGGGGGTCCGGGCAGGGCGGCGGCGAGGGACTGGGTTAGGTCTGCACGCCAAGGTCGGGCACGGCGCCGCCCCCTTCCCCAGTCCCCGCAGCTTTCGACCCTGCGCCCTGGTTCGCGCCCTCCTTGGGCTGGGCCCTTCCCGGCCTTCTCGAGCGGGTCGGTCCGGCGTCTTTTCCTGGGGACCTCGCGCTTAAGACGTCGGTCACACCGGAGGTCTCTCGCCCCGAGACCCGCGTCCCTCTTCTCCCTTGGGTAAAGTCTCTGCTCCTTCCTGGCCCGGGATCGGACCCTCTCCCAGCTTCCTGGAGCATCCCGTGGCGAGTGGCTCTGGTGAAGGGGACCCAGGTGGAGCAGCCCTTGGTGGAGGGGACTCCAGGTGAGCAACCCGGCCTGCAGCCGCGGAGGTGGCTGTGTCTCCGGGGGTGGGGGTTGGGGTGGGCTTCTTGCTTTCTGGGCACTGCGTCGCGTCGCTGGGGCTACACATGGCGGTCGTGGGCGTGGTGGTCGTCGGCCGAGAGTTCCGCTCTCAGCTTGCCCTTCGCGTCTGATGGGAGTTTGGAGAAAGCAAGCAAGAAGTGCTCGTGTCCCGGGCCGCCTGGCGGGGGAGCGTGAAGGTGTGTTGCAGGATGGGGTCATTTCGGTAGTTTCCTCAGGTTTCTGGGGCTGTTAAGGAGCCAGGGCAATGTAGAGGCATTGCATAGGGGACCAGGGATCCTGCTGCCAGCATTCGAGGTTTTGTGGTCGGTTTGCTGGAAGGGTTGAAGCTCCTGTAAAGAGGATGCAGTTTGAGCTGGTGTCTTAGCGCAGGGTTCGTAGTTGAGAGTGTGGGGTGTCTTTTCATTCTAGTGTATTACCCGCATCATTCCTGAAGCAAGGACATCTCCAGAAGAGTATATGTATTGGCTCAATTTTTCATCATGGGCTAGAAAGTGTGGCCTTGGTCTGATCTTGGCAAAGGGTAGGATTTGGACTCATAAACCCTCTAGCCCCCACCCACAGGCTGGTGTTGCAGTGAAATCCCCATTTGACCTCCCTTCCAGACAGTGGCTGGAAAAGACAAGGGCTTAAATGGGAAATTAAGCCGCTGATTCTTTACTTTTTTCTCTTTGTGGCAGGGGAGGATGTTTTCAAACTAATACTTAGGGGACATCAGTGAGAGTGGACTTCTAGAGCAGTGGTTCTCATCCTTCCCAATTCCTCAACCCTTTAATACAGTTCCTGTGGGTCATGACCCAGAGGTTGAGAACCGCTGTCCTAGAGGGAGAAACAGTATGCATCCTGCCTGAGTTTATGCCTTTTTGGTACAGACCAATGTAGGTTTTGAGAATGTAAAGTTTTCTGCGACTGCTTGTCTTCACCCCTTTCTTGGATTGGCTTGTGTAACACATGGACGTGGTTCCTTCAGAGACAGACAGACCTGTAGTGTTTTGAAGCCTCAGTTTCATCATCTGTAAAAGGAATAAAAAGATCTAATTCAGTGCCTTGTTGTGCATTGAGCTGTTGCTTATAAACTTGCAAGCAGAGTGTTAGTCAAAGTATGCAGCAACATGTGCTCCATCTACATTTGAAGACCATTTGATGGCCTTGACTGTAATCCTCAAAATTTCTTAAAGTGGGTCTCTTGTCACCAGCTTACAGGTGAGGACCCTAAAGTTCAGGAATTCTAGTTGTCAGATACTTTTCTTTTTGGTACTTGATTGAAAATAGTAGTGTAATGCTTATTAGGGTCATAGTTAATGTATAACAATAATAAGCATTGTTATGATCATTGTCATCTTTATTCCACTGTTGTACAACTTGTCCAGATTTTTAGAGGCCAGACTTCTTTGTGAGTGGTGGTAATGGTTAATGTTAGGTGTCAAAGTGACTAGAAACCTGTAGGAGATTATTTTTAGGTGTGTCTGTGGGAGCGTTAGCAGAGGACATTAGCTTGTGAGTCTGAGAAGAGTAGGTTGGGGAGACCTATTCTCTGTGTGGCCAGCACCATCCAACCTGTTGGGGGCCTGCAGAGAACAAAAATGGGCAGTGTGCCTGTCTGCCAGAGCTGGGATTTGTTCTTGCTTTCCTTACTCCAGGCTCACTGGCCTTTGGACTCCGGTGACCCTTCCGATCGGGAGTTATACTGTTGGCTTCCCGGATTCTGAGGCCTTTATGCCTGGATTGAACTGCACTACCAGCATCCCAGGGTCTCCAGTGTGCAGACAGCCTGTGGTGGGGCTTCACGTGAGTCATTTCCCTTAATAAATCCCCTTTTGTATATCTATGTCTCTATGTCCCATTGGTTCCATCTCTGGAGATTCTTAATATGGAACGTATGTGGGAGACGTGCCCACTGACTGCTGAATGTTTTCTTCTGGGAGCTGTCTGTCTTTCTGTGTACAGGTCAGACTCAATCAGTGGCCTCATGGTTGAGGTTTGGTAGTGTTGTTTCATGCCTCCATTTCTTCTCAGGTAGATTGACATTATGGATTCCTGATTAATGCTGAAGAACGTGGTCATAGACATGGGAATATTTTAAGGACTCTGAAGCACATTAGGCAAGCAGGGCTGTCTAGGCCTCCCCCGCTGAGTGTACAGCTGATGTCACATAGAAAGACTGACCCCTTTTTTGTCTCCCGTAGAAGGAAAGTGACCATGGAAGACCTGGGGGAAAATACCACCGTTTTGTCCACCCTGAGGTCTTTGAACAACTTCATTTCTCAGCGAGTAGAGGGAGGATCTGGACTGGATATTTCCATTTCTGCCCCAGGTACTCTGCAGATGCAGTACCAACAGAGCATGCAGGTGAGTGGCATGTGTTAGGATTGGGGTCTCTATTTAGACATCAAAGCTCAAGTATGGCTAGTTCTAGTCCCATATAGTTGAGGCAGATAAGTATTAGGTCAGCCTAGAATCGAACTGGTTGTCTTATGGGTCTCATTGTGGGCCCTTCTGATTTTGGGTATAGCTTGAGGCCCTGGACTGTTCTAGCTTACAGGCCTGTTTTTTAAGTACCCTAGGAGTGGGTCTGGTGTTCAGCATTAATGAACTTGTAGACACTAATGATAGTATCAGAAAGCCAAATCCAAACTTCCTGGGAGCAGCAGCACTGAAATTGTCTAGCCAACATGATTTTCCCTTGTAGGTATTAACATGGGAAGGTTGTGTTGTAAACCCAAGTGCCGGTCAGCCCAGAGAATGAACTAGGGCCATGAGCAGGGATAGTGGCTATTTCATGGTCTCAGACTGTGGAGGGCTATTTGCAAATCTTAGGGCGAATATTAGTTTTACTTTGATACAAGTCATTTTAGTTCATTCAAGTTCTTGTGAGTGCTTACTATAGACTGACAGAGGTCAGGTCTCCTAAAGGACTCCAGGCTTCAAAGAGTTGTGGGCTCAGTCCCAGTTGGGGCCAGGATAACTAGGACCCCAAAGGAGGGAAATGGTATCTTTAGCTTCCTGAGACCCTGCCACTCCACCCACAGCTATCCTGAGCACCCCCTCCCACCGCTCTTCCCCCCTCTGTAGCCTTTCTGCCTGTGTCTTCCTTCTCTGTCCACCCTGGATGTGGCCTGGAGCCATATTGCTCTCAGAGCCCTAATGAGGTATGCACTACTTGGTAAAACAAATAATGTGTGTGTATGCATTCATTTGTCAAATAATTGAATTACTATGTGATTGTTAGAACACTAAGTTGCTCACTCACTGCCCTTTCTTAGTGAGGATTGTTTTTTATTCTTGGATTAGTTCTATTCTTGGATTGGTTTTTAGTGAAAAACCACTCTTTTATGAATTGGTGGTAATAGATGGTAGTTATTTATTTTTATTTTTTATGTTGAAAGCTATGTTTTTTATTATGGTAGTTATTTTTGATCACTGGCAAAATAAGAAATTCGCAACTCTGGACTTAACAATGCTAATTTTCCTATTTTTTTATAGAGATAGCTTCTTGCCCAGGCCCATCTTGAACTCCTGGCTTCAAGTAGTCCTCCTAATCCAGCCCCACAAAGCGCCTGGCCATAAAAATGCTATACTTTTATGGATACAACTGTCTGAGACCTTTTGACCTATCTGTCAAAATCATAGGACTCTAAAATCTAAATTGGACTTCAGAGGTTCCCAGTGCTCACTCTTAAGGGCCTCCCAGTTAGAGATCAGTAATTGAGTGCTATTGGTCAGAGTCAGGACTGCAAAACCTGCCTTGGTCCCTGGTCTTCATTGTGTCCTGTTCTGGGAGTACTGTCATGGTTCTTTCTCTTCCTGCGGAGCCCTCCATAGTGGCTTAGTTGCTGGAGGAAAAGGCATGTCTAAAGAATCTGGAGGTAGATGTAGCTTGCCTGTCCCTCCACCTCTTCCAGGGGTTCCTATTTTAGTTGAAGTGTTTAGTGGCTGCTCTGTTGTGCATCAGTGTTAATTTCCATATAAAAGAAGCTTTAAATAACTCCCTCAGAGGCAAATGAGGCACAGGGATCAGGAGTGTCTGGACTCCTGGCCCTGGTTTGGTGATGTCCTCTGTAGGTGGGGTCCCCACCCTCTGGAGAAGGTCTGGAAGGCTGGTGAGTTTGAAGGGTAGACTTAGGATTTTCCAAATTGCGACAGTTGGGAATTGAAATGAAGTGAAATGTAATAGGAATAAAGAAAGTTTGGAGTTGGGCCACCAAAGAATGAAGGCGGAGTGTGAAGAAGATCCCCTAACTCTAGCTCTGATTTTTTCAGTCTTCTCACTGTTGACCTTTGGGCTGGATAATTTCAAGATTTTCCTACCTGTTGTAGGATATTTAGCAATATCCCTAGCCTCTTTCCAGTAGCAAACACATACTACCACCCCCTCTGTGATGATTAGAAGTATCTCCAGATGGTACCAAATGTTCTTTGGGAGCACAGTTGCCCTGTTGTGCATGTGAGTCCCCTGAGACTGTGTTTAAAAAGAAGATTCTGATTCAGTAAGTCTGGTGTGCAGTCTGAGATTCTGTGTTTGTTACATGCCTAGGAGATGCTGTGCTGTTGCACTGTCTGGCTCTAGTCCATATGAAGAATGTGTGACACTATTCTTTCCCTCCACTGAGCAGGTTGTACCCAAAGACCTGCTCAGGTACCATTTAGCGTTCTGGGGCCCTTTGGCTTACCTTTAAGTACCTATTCCCTTATAGTGTGTAGGTTCTAAGATGGTACCCAGGTTCTGGGCCCCCGATGAACACATCACCTTCTCTACCTACTTCCAGTTATTTAATCAAATACCGACCAGTGGGATTTTGCAGATATAATTAAGGTCTCAGGAATTGGGTGCTGTGGCTCATGCCTATAATCCTAGGGACTCAGGAAGCTGAGCTAGGAGCATCATCTGAGGCCAGGAGTTCAAGACTAGTCTGGATAATATTGTGATACCCCATTTCTAGCCCCCCACTCCAAATTAGCTGGATGGAATACTATTCAGCCATAAGAAGAGACTTTACATCTTTTATGATTACCTGGATAGAATTAAAGAATGTTCTTTTTAGGGCAGTGCCTGTGGTTCAGTGGTTAGGGTGCTGGCCCCATAAATAGGGTGGCAGGTTCAAACCTGGCCCTGGCCAAACTACAACAAAATAATGCCGAGCCCTGTAGTGGGCCCTGTTGTGGCAGGCGCCTGTAGTCCCAGCTACTCAGGAGGCTGAGGTAAGAGAATTGCCTAAGCCCAGGAATTCGAGGTTGCTGTGAGCTGTGTGATGCCACGGCACTCTACAGATAGTGATAAAGTGAAACTCTGTCTCTATAAAGAAAAAAAAAAAAGAATGTTCTTTTTAGTAAAATATCTTTCTTTCTTTCTTTTTTTTTTTTTTTTGAGACAGAGCCTCAAGCTGTCACCCTGGGTAGAGTGCTGTGGCATCACAGCTCACAGCAACCTCCAACTCCTGGGCTTAAGTGATTCTCCTGCCTCGGCCTCCCAAGTAGCTGGGACAATAGGTGGCCGACACAACGCCCGGCTTTTTTTTTTTTTTTTTTTTTTTGGTTGCAGCTGTCGCAGTTTGGCAGGGCCCCGGGCTGGATTTGAACCCACTAGCTCAGGTGTATGTGTCTGGCGCCTTAGCTGCTTGAGCCACAGGTGCCGAGCCATAGTAAAATATCTTAAGAATGAAAAGCAATCACCCTACGTACTCAGTATTAATTTGAAACTAGTAGAGGGGCTGGGCACGGTGGCTCACGCCTGTAATCCTAGCACTCTAAGGTGGGTGAACTGCCTGAGCTCAGGAGTTCAAAATCATCCGTCTCTAAAAATGAGTAGGCATTGTGATAGGCGCCTGTAGTCTCAGCTACTCAGGAGGCTGAAGCAAGAGAGTCTCTTGAGCCCAAGTGTTTGAGGTTGCTGAGCTATGATGCCACCACATTCTACTGAGGGCAACAAAGTGAGACTGTCTCAAAAAAATACAAAAACAAACCAAAAATGTGTTAATAGAAGATTAAAAAAAAAAAAAAGTAGTAGATGAACAACTGCAGGCCCATAGAAGAGAAAAAAACACAAATTCAAATAGGAGGCACAGGGAGGGAGGAGAGCCTCAGTAAGCTCTAACTTAATAGGTACAGTATAGGGGTATATGGCACACCTCCTGGATGAAGTACTCAGTTACAACTGGAATGCTGCCTAATGAATGCAAACAATGTAACCCAATTGTGTATACCATTACATTAATCTGAAAAAAATATTAGCTGGGTGCGGTGGGTGAGGTGGGAGGATCGCTTTAGTCCAGGAATTTGAGGCTGCAGTGAGGTATGATCCTGCCTTTGTAGTCCAACCTGAGTGACAGAGTGAGACTGACTCTAAAAGCAGCTGACCTGGTGTACTTAATCACAGGAGCCCTTTAAATCTGGGTCTAGACATCAGGCAGAGAAGTTAGGCTCAGAGCAGGAGAAGGATTTGATGAGATTTGGAGTGATTGCTTTGGAACTAGAGAGAACCAAGTTACAAGGGATGTGGGCAGCTTCTAGGTGCTGACAGAATCCTTGGGCCAGCACCCAGCAGGGAAATGGGACCTTGGTTCTCCAACCCTGTGAGCTTATGGGAGGCTTCTGAGTTCCAGATGGGAACATATCTGGCCAGCTGCATTGATTTTAGCCTTGGGAAACCTTGATCAGAGAACCTAAGCACATGTATCTGGACTTCTGACCTATAGAAAATAGGCCAGTAACTAATTGTGTGGTGTTCTAAGCCATTACCTTTGTGTTAATTTGTTACATAGCAATAGAAAATTGACACATTATCTTCCCTAAAATATTGTTACAACTGTTGTCTTTAAATACATTTTCCTCTTATGTTTTTATCTTCCCTTGTTTCCTCCTACCCATCCCCAACTAGGGGCTCAGGGGTGTTCTTCCTTCTACCCCCCAAACTTAGCTCAGGCCCTTTCTGGGAATGGGTGCTCAGGAAAGGTGTCTCTTGAACTAAGTCACTCTCCTTTTTGATGTAGTTACTGAGGGTTCCTTTTTTCTTTGGGTACAACCTGCTCAGTTGGAGGAAAGAGCAGAGCAGATCCGCTCGAAGTCCCACCTCATCCAAGTGGAGCGGGAGAAAATGCAGATGGAGCTGAGTCACAAGAGGGCTCGAGTAGAGCTGGAGAGAGCAGCCAGCACCAGCGCCAGGAACTATGAGGTTGGTTCAGACGAAATTGGTTTAGATGAGATGAGGGTCAGCCCAGCCACCCCCAGAATGCATAAGGGCTATGCACGGTATACACCAGTACCTAAGAAATTAGAACCCAGTCTCTAGGATGCAGGGGGGCTGTGCATGGTACACAAAACACATAAGAAATCAGAATTGGGCTGTATATAGTACTCATCAGGCTGTAAGAAATCAGAATCCAACCAGCTTAAAGCGCTCTGTATCAGTTGCTGGGTATTCCTTCTGAGGCCACATGACACTATAGGGGCAGATGCAGCTATGTGTGATGTCCCGAGTGGTTTGCATGAAATGGTGACAGTTGCAAAGGGAGGCCCCTTGTTGTGTCTGCTGCTCAGTTAGGCTGTAGTGCCGGAGACACCCTTCTGCTGGGCCTCTTGGTTCTTCTTCCCTCTGGAGAAGCATTGGAATGCAGATCTGGCAGAAGTACTAGCTAGAGCTGGTGTGCGGGTGACTGGGCTTAGAAGGTTACTGGGTGCAAGGGGCTCAGGGTCCCCTCTGGGGCTTGCTAGGTTGGTCATAGGCCTTGGCGTAAAGAGCCCCAAAGCCCTGACTTCAGTGGCTATTTCATTTTGCTTCTGAGTTTCCCAGGTGAGCTGGGAAAGCACAACTCCTGTTACTTAGGGCAGTATTTGGTTTTCACTTAGTGTGTGAATCCTCTGTTTCCTTTGCTTTAACAGCACTTTGCCAGGTTTTTTAATAACATGCTGATCATTTATGGAAATGCTGCCCAGATTCAAGTAAAGCATTGGACAGAAAGTCTCTCTGGCCTTTTACTCTTTCCCTGAAGATGGATATCTTACCTCTTTCTTGCCTTCAATGGTATATTCACATATTTTTCTGAAAAAATAGCTGATGCTAAAAAATAGCTAATGTCTTCTTAGGCTTGGTGCTAATTGGATTTCTTCGAACTTGGCATGCAGACTCCTGGCTATGGTGTACTGTGTGGGCTCAGGAAGCCCAGAGCCTCTGCCAGGGCTGAGATGGCACTACCTTGGGATTGGTGCTATTGTTGCCTGGAGTGGTGTTTTCTCTGTGATGTAGGGCTTTTGCTCATGGCCTAGATTAGTCCTAGGAAGGGGGTCCTAGAGGAATTGGTGAGGAGGGGGGGGAGAGGCTACCGGAATCTTCCTAGTTATTGAGATGCCTTTTTGTAGGGGTGGGGAGGTGCCTATTAGACTGTCAGTACGCAGGAAGTACCATACTGGTGACATGGCCCTGGCTCTTAGGCAAGAGGAAGGGGATGTGGCACTATTGGAGTTTCTCTGGGCTATGAGTCTCTCAAGGGCAGAGCCTGCCTGACTGCCCAGGATCTCCAGTGTCCAGTGGAGGTTGTAGCACCTCGTGGGTCCCCAGAAAACATTTGAATGGGTGAAGATTGCTGCAAGGTGTCTGAAGGTTCTTTTTTGGGGGGGTATCTGAGGATGCAGGGGTGACTGAGCTTGAACCTGGACCCCTTGCTGGGCTCAAGCCACCATCCAAGGGGCCTTTCCTTTCTTGTTTGGATACAGCTGAATTGGGAACCCAGGAACCATTGGAGCCAGCAGTTTTCCAGTGTTCCTTGGCATCCCACCTGGAAATAGCTATCAAATATGAGACCCAGGTATCTGAGGCCCATGGTCCCACGTGCACTGCCCCATCTGTACTTGGGACTGTTAGATCTAGCAGTGATGCCACATTCTGGCTCTGAAGTACTGACTGGGGCCCTGCACTAACTGAAATACTCTTGTTCTGTACTACTGTAAGGTCCCTGGCTGTTCAGCAGCTGTCTTTGCAGCTTGTTGTCCCCCGGAGTACCTTTGAGGTGTGGATCAGCCTTTCCTCAAGCAGGCAGCAACCCTGTCTGCAGCTTTTATTAAATCCTTCCTTGGGGCTTGGCACCTGTAGCTCAGCGGCTAGGGTGCCAGCCACATACATCCGAGCTGGTGGGTTCGAATCCAGCCCGGGCCTGCCTAACAACAATGACAATTACAACAAAAAAATAGCCGGGCCTTGTGCCTATAGTCCCAGCTACTTGGGAGGGTGAGGCAAAAGAATCACTTAAGCCCATAAGTTTAAGGTGAGCTGTGACATCATAGCACTCTACTTAGGGGGACATAATGAAACTCTGTCTCAAAAAAAAGAATCCTTCCTTGGTTTTGTGTGGGATGATCTTGGACAAGGGTATTACAAGCACTTAAGAGTAAGACATGCTCTGGGAGCAGTTGGTGGTTCTTGGAGGGAACTTGTTCATTGCAGCTTCTTGATGAAGGCAGGGTGAGAGATAGCTAGAGTGCCAGGTGCCACAGAGTTAGGATTTACCACCTGGCTCTCTGGAGGCTCTAGTTCGTATTTTGTAGTCCCTTCTCAGTGCCAGTGAGTTCTTAAGTCCCCATGGATCCTTATAGTCAAGAAGTCTGTATGTGGTTCTTGGTTCTATCCCTTCCTTATCAGCACAAGCCACACAGCCTCCCTGAGGTTAATAATATAGGTGGCTCTAAAGGTCTGTGTGAGATGATGGGCACTTCTGGCAGATTTGCTCCCAGTGTAAATAAACTTTCTGTCTGCAACCTCGTGTCTGCACCATCTGTCTCTGCTGGGTTGTGTGCTCATTGGGGGAATGCCGTCTCATTTTCATGATGGCCAGAGTGCAGTTAATCAAAATTTGCTGGTGCTGCAAAAGCTCAGCTTTGCAAGGTCAGTTCTGAATTTTAGATTTTCTGTGCCCCATCTCCTCCCTGCAAACAATTAGTGAGCAGACTGTGTGATGAGTATGTCATGTGATCCATGCCAAGTACCCACCCAAGGGTCTTGGTTTCTCACAAGGAAAGATGTGGTGCTGCCGCAGCTGGAGCATGACATAGGAATTGGGTCCTTGATCCTGGCCTGGTTCTGCCAATTGTGGCTAATGGGTCTCACCCAGCTCTTCTCTGGGCCGTGGTGGCCTGTCTGAGAGCAGTGGGGCTTGGGTCTTCCTGCTGACTCTCCCTCCAGTGGCATCTGATATTTCATTCTTGCCCTCTTGACAGCGTGAGGTTGACCGCAACCAGGAACTCCTGACACGTATCCGGCAGCTTCAGGAGAAGGAAGCTGGGACGGAGGAGAAGATGAAGGAGCAGCTGGAACGCAATAGGCTGTGTCAGCAGAGCTTGGATGCCACCAGCAGGAAGCTGCGGGAGAAGGAGGACAGCCTGGCTGAGGCGGGTGAGGTGAGCACAGGGCCCTCCTCTCCTGTGGCCCTTTCTCTAAGGAAGAAGAGTGTATGTGTTCTAGACTGCTCCACTGTAACACCATGATTTTTCTTTTTTTGAGACAGAGTCTCAAGTTGTTGCCCTGGGTAGATTGCCGTGGTGTCACAGATCACAGCAACCTCAAATTCTTGGGCTTAAGTGATTCTCTTGCCTCAGCCTCCCAAGTAGCTGGGACTACAGGCGCCCGCCACAATGCCCAGCTATTTTTTTTTTTTTGTTGTTGGTGGTGCAGTTGTCATTGTTGTTTTAGCTGGCCCAGGCCGGGTTTGAACCCACCAACCTCTGTATATGTGGCAGGCGCCCTACTCACGGAGCTGCAGGCACTGTCCCACCATGCTGTTTTTATTTCTCAATTATACCTATTACATGGGCACCTACCTTCTTTGCATAGTTGTGAACATAAGAAAAGTATTAATTTTCTGTTCTGTGATTTTTGGTTAATAAGTTGAACATTTATTAAAGTTAGGAATTTTAGTTTAGTTTTTTTTTTTTTTTTTTTTAAAGATAAGAGTCTTACTTTGTTGCCCTGGGTAGAGTGCCTTGGCATCATAACTCACAACAACCTCAGAGTCTTGGGCTCAAGTCATCCTCTTGCCTCAGCCTCCCTAGTACCTGGGAGTACAAGTACCTGCCACAATGCCTGGCTAGTTTTTTTTTTTTTTAGAGATGGGGTCTCATTCTTGCTCAGGTTGTTCTCGAATTCCCGAACTAAACAAACCACCTGCCTCAGCCTTCCACAGTGCTAGAATTACAGGCGTGAGCCATTGCACCCAGCCTAAAATTATGAATTTTAATGGTTGACAACCCATTTTTTTTTTTTTTTTTGCTGTTCTGTTTTGTATACCTTCTTACCTCAGATATCTATGTGGCAGGTAGCTGCATGCATTGAGTCTTTTGCTTCTGTGGACTGATTTTGTGGGAACAGACCCTTAGGAGGGGGTTATAAGGTTCCCATTACAGCTGTTTATGTGACTGCTGCTACCACTTGCTGTGTTGTAACAATAGCAGTTGTTGAGTATTCTAGTTTTATGACAGCTTTCCCTGTCACACATAGTGGTATTTTCTGGAAATGCTGCTTTTTGTCAGAAGCTTTAAGTGGGATCCTCTAGATTTTCATTTCTTTGATTATCAGCAAGGTCTGTTAGCATCTGATGGCATCTCAGTATGTCTTTGAGCCAGAGCCTGTATGAAGTATCGTCCAAGCGAAGTTTGTGTACCTTTTGGGAATAGAGCCCTAATGTCAGTGCTGGTGGAAATGGGAGTCTCCATTCCTGTCCCTTTCTTGTCCCTTTCCTTTGGTGTTCAAGATAGCAGGTGCCAAGAGGAAACATGAAAAGCTGCTAGTGGAGGGGCACATCTCATTGGCATTCTGCTTTGGTGTGGTGTTCTTTCCTTGGCAGAGCCCTGGAAGCAGGTTATAGGTTATTTCTGCCTTAGTAGCACTGGGGAGCATGTTAAGGTTGTTCCCACATCTGTCTTCTGAAGGGAGTGTTGTCAGCAGAGGAGGCATGACCTGCTTCCTGAACAGCCAGTCTTGCCTTGCCTGAGCTCTGGGTCCTGGGGCCCATGTTCTGGGCTGTGCCTCCTGCAGGGGCCCACAGGTCTGTAGGAGGCCGAGTCATGTCTGGCTGTCGCCTGGAGCTCTGTCTGCTCATGGGCAGCATGAGATTGCTCCTGGCTGCGGTGTCCTTGGATGCTGGGTTGAGGATGAGACCCTTGCATGGGTACCTGTCCTATTTGTTTGCCCAGGGGAGGTGGCTCTGGCCCCAGGCTTTGTGTGGGAGGCAATGTACCCTTCTTTCCTGAGCAGCTCTTTCCCCCCCTTTCTGATCTCAGACCATCAATATGTTAAAGGGGAGAATCTCAGAACTGCAATGGAGTGTGATGGACCAGGAGATGCAGGTGAAGCGCCTGGAGTCTGAGAAACAGGAGCTGCAGGAGCAGCTGGAGCTGCAGCACCAGTGAGCTGGGGTGAAGTAGGGCCGGGTGCCAGTATGGGATCTAAATGGACCCTCAGATGCAGTCTTTATCCACAGATCATCAGGAAGACAGACACTGAGGCTTCTGAAGCTAGGACTCTTAAGTATCACAATAGTGGGGTGTCTTTTTTGTTTTTGTTTTTTTAAGAGTCTTATTATGTCACCCTCAGTAGAGTGCTGTGGCATCACAGCTCACAGCAACCTCCAACTCTTAGGCTTAAGCGATTCTCTTGCCTCAGCCTCCCAAGTAGTTGGGACCCCAGGTGCCCACCACAATGCCTGGCTATTTTTTGGTCGCTGTTGTCCTTGGTGTTTTAGCAGGCCCAGACCGGGTTCAAAGCCGCCAGCCTTGGTGTATGTGGCTGGTGCCCTACATACTGAGCTATGGGCGCTGCCAATAGTGGGGTATCTTAATGTTCCTGCACAGCACGGGAAACATCTTCCCCTACTCCCATTCTGGTGCAGGCAGGCCAGCTTCTTGGAGAGGGCTGCTGGAGAAGATATTGAGCTATTTTAGAGGACATGTAGGACAGGGCAGGGAGGCAGGTGGGATATGGCTGGGAGCTCCTGACCCAGGCATGGGGCATGTGCTTGGCAGAAGCATGGGTAGGAGAGTACTTCCTGGAGACTTGACCCTTCCAGTTCGTGACCCACAGGAGCTGTATTAAAGGGCCATGGCATTAGGAAGGTTGAGAACCACTGCCTTAGTAGATAATTGGGGAGAGTTTTAGCTCTTCGGAGAGGAGAGGTCAGCCCTGAGGGGGAGTCCACTATGGCTGCACCAGGGCTGGGTGTCATTTGTGTGACCTGTGGTGGGTGGCAGGAGGAGTTATAGGATGCCCATCTAGGCAGGGTGACTGAGGCTTTGGGGCCAGCCAGCAGGGTCAGCATTCCAGACCTTGAGAATGAATGCCCTGTGGCTAGGTTTATGTGAGCACAGGTTTAAGCTGCAGAGCTCTGAAGCCATGGAGAACTGTTAGCCTCACTACATTCCTATTTCTGCATGTGGTATATTCTTTTAATAGAAAGTGGCAGGAAGCTCATCAGAAAATTCAGGAACTCCAGGCCAGCCAGGAGGTGAGAGCAGACCACGAGCAGCAGATTAAGGTGAGTTGCTCCATTTCAGTCCTAAGCATGTGTCCTGTAGACACAGCAGTATTGGTCTTGGCCTTCTGCAGAAAGCTACCTGCAGGCCTTTCTGAGCTGGGCGGTGGTTGGTTGCATTTGCAAACAGTAAGTGGCCTGGATGTTACTTGATTGTCTCCTGTGTGCTAGACATTGTACTGGGCACTAGCGGTATCACACTGCATGGGGCAGACTTTTTTTGCCCCATGAAGCTCAAGTTCCAGAGGAGGAAGAATGACTGCAAACATACAGAGAAAAAACATAAATGTGCGATAACTTAAAATATTGGTGAGTGCTGGGGAGAAAATATAAAATAGGCTTAGCAAGGTAGAAAATCTGCCAGAGTCACCCCCCAGTACAAGACTGAGGTGAGTCCCAGGGACAGGTCTGTCTGACTCAAGCTCAGACCCCACTTGTTGCTTCTCTGTGGAGGATGCTGACAGAGAGATGGAGATTCCTGATAGCTGTTAGAGTGGCCCTTGGACCCTGATCCAAGGCCTGGCCCCTCGCTGCCCCTTGCTTTCTGTGTGTCCTCTCCTGTGGGCGTGGTGCCTACTCTGCTCCTTGGCTGTGGCCCAGACCCCTGCACTTCTTCTGTTGATGCCTTTTAGGGCCTTTGTCTGTCTCTTGAAGCCTCAGGATCTGTCTGCCTGACATCTGTCTGCACCACTGTGTCCCCACTCCTTGACCTGGTATATGGCACAGAGTTGGGCTCCTTTAGTGTTTTGTCAGCTGACTGGCTGATTTGGTCCTGGTTCTTACTCTCAGCCCATTCAATCGCTTATCACTAATGGATGCCAGCTGTTTCCCATTGTGTCCCAAGGGGTCCTGCATACTACAAGGAAAAGTCTGTGCTTGTTGGAAAGACTCAGTTGTTACATATGTGTCACTGGAGCGACAGAAGCAGATACTACATAGGCAGACTGGGATGTTCTAGTGTTGATTGTCTCTAGGCCAGGTTTGACATGGGTTTCTGTACCTAGAAACCTCCCTGAGGGCAGCATGTTGGTGTAAAGGCTGCTGGCAGTGCATGATGGGTAGGGGTGGGGTTGGCGGTACGAAGGGCACAGCCAGGCATGACTCCTTAGAGAAAGTGCCTGAACCATGGAGGCTGCTGAGGATCTGGACAGTTTACCACAAGAACTCTGTGGCTTCTGTGACTTTTTTTTTTCTGATACACTTTATTGTTTTAGAGCAGCTAAATTGAACAGAAGGTGCAGAGTTCCCCATACCCCCTGCCCACACAGCACAGCCTCCCCCATTATCAGTGCCCACTAGAGTGTTCTATTTGTTATGGAGATAGACCTGCACTGCCGTATCATGTCACCTAGAGTCCACATTTCACCTAGGCTAATTCTTGGTGTTCTGCGCTCTGTGGGTTTGGACAACGTTATGTGTCTCTGCCGTTTGAGTATCATACAGAAGAATCCTAGCGTCCTGAGAATCCTCTGTGCTCTACCTGTTGGTGCCTGCCTTTCCCTCCCAAACCTGTGTCAACCACTGCTGCTTTTACTGTCCCTTTAATTTGCCTTTTCCAGAATGTCCTGCTGTTGGAACTCTATGGTTTGTGACCTTTTTAGACTGGCTTCTTTCCCTTAGTGACATGGTGTAATTTCCTCTGTGTCTCTTCATGACTTATACTTTTTTCTTCTTATTTGTCCCTGGTCTCCATCAGGATTTGGAGCAGAAGCTGTCCCTGCAAGAGCAGGATGCTGCAATTGTGAAGAACATGAAGTCAGAGCTGGTGCGACTCCCGAAGGTGGAGCGGGAGCTCAGGCAGCTGCGGGAGGAGAACATCCGCCTGCGGTGAGAGGGGTGCGGTGACATGTAGCTTGCCATACAGCCATGTGGAGCAGGCCTCTGTCTTCCTGGTTCTCGGGTTCCTTCCCAAGGTGTGTGGCCATCTGAGTGCCTATTTCTGGCCCTATCAGGGAAATGAGAGAGACCCATGGACTTCTCCAGGAGGAGTTAGAAGGGCTGCAGAGGAGGTTGGGGCGCCAAGAGAAGATGCAGGAGACGCTGATCAGCCTAGAGCTGGAAAAGGAGGTGAGGCCCAGATGGGTGCGTGGTTCCCTGTGTGGCTGTGCTCTGCCTTGTCTAGGGTTCCTGAGTTTGTCATACAGAGTTGTTCACCTAGAATGTGGATGCTGCCTTGATGGAGTGGGCAGAATAGTGTCCGGGGACTGTGGTACCTTACATAGCAAGGGGCAGTTGAAGTAGCTAATGTGTAGGCCTCTGATAGGGAGAGGGTCTTGGATTATTGGGGGCTGTGTTGTCATGTGTTGGAGGAGGTCAGAGTGATGTGGGAAGGACTTGACCAGGTGCTACTGGGCCTGGATAAGGAGGAGGGGTCAGAAGCGAAGGGGTGCGGTGGCCTCAGAGCTGGAGAGAACAAGGAAACAGATTCTCCCCTGGACTCTCTGGAGGAACCAGTGCTGGTGACACCATGATTTTAGCCCAGGGAGATACATTTTCTATTTCTGACCTAAGTACTATGAGATACTAAATTTTTATTGTTTTTTTTTTTTTTTTTTTTGAGACAGAGCCTCAAGTTGTCACCCTGGGTAGAGTGCCGTAGGATCATAGCTCACAGCATCCTCCAACTCCTGGGCTTAAGCAATTCTTTTGCCTCAGCTTCCCAAGTAGCTGGGACTACAGGCGCCCGCCACCATGCCTGGCTATTTTTTGGTTGTAGCCATCATTGTTGGCGGGCCCCGGGCTGATTCAAACCTACCAGCTCAGGTGTATGTGGCTGGCGCCTTAGCCGCTTGAGCCACAGGCGCCAAGTCAAATTTTTATTGTTTTAAGCCACTAAGTTTATGGTAACTTGTTTCAGTAGTAGTAGGAAATCTGATACAGATGGTGAGTCAGAGGAAACAGCATATAACACCTGGAAGGACCAGAGTGCATAGAGACCTGTGCTGGATTTCCCTGTATCTGCTGTTGGGACTCATAGGTGGCCCTCAGTGGGAAGGTGGCAGTGCTAGGAAGTTTCTAAAGTGATCTTGAGGGCAGAGAAGGAAATAGGTTCAGAGAAGCTCCCTCTCCTGTCCAGTGCATAGGATGTTTGGACTAGAATGTTGACCTCCTGGCTTGTGCCTGGGTCTCTTGGCCTTCACACTGCTTCCCTGTGGCTGCAGCCATTCTTCCTTGGTTTGCCTAATGTACCTGTGCCCTAGGGAGTGTGAGCATCAACCACCATTTTTAGTCCTTGGCAGCTGCCCACCCAGTGGGGCTAGCTACTTCCTGAGGGTCCCTACCTTGGATGCCGTGGCATCTGTCCCTTTCAGAGCTGCAGTACATCCAGGATTCAGGTGGGGCCTCGGAGTCCTCTGTGGCCAGCAGGGGCATTCAGTGTGGGTTCTTATCTCAGACGCTGGCTTCTTTAGGGACTTAGCCTGAAAAGACATTTTTCAAGTCCTTTTTTCTCTGGATGTAGGTTTTTTTTTTTTTTTTGAGACAGAGTCTCACTTTGTCGCTCTTGGAAGAGTGCCATGGCATCACAGCTCACAGCAACCTCCTACTCTTGGGCTTAAGTGATTCTCTTGCCTCAGCTTCCCAAGTAGCTGGGACTATAGGCGCCTGCCACAATGCCCGACTATTTTTTTTTTTGCAGTTGTCATTGTTGTTTTGGCAGGACTGGGCTGAATTTGAATCTTCCAGCTCCACTGTATGTGGCTGGCACTCTTAGCCTCTGAGTTATAGGCGCTGAGCCAGGATGTAGTTTTTTAAAAATTGTTTAAGATTTGGAGTTGTAGAGCGACTTCTGGGTGAAGTGTTGGTATGGACTCTGCTGGCTGTGTGGCCCTGAGTCAGCTCCATAACTTCTGAGGAGCAGCAGCAGTGTCTTCCCCCTGGGGTTGTGGGGAGCAAGTGAATTTATGTCAAGTGCTAACAACAGTGCCTGGCATATAGTAAACATTTGCTGGGATCAACTCTCATAAAACTATTAAACAAGCACATGCCTGGCACATGAGAGGGGCTCTGGGAGTATTTGACTGAGTGAAAACATTGATAACAGCACTGTGCTTGGCACCAAGTGGATGTCAAAGGAGGCCAGGGCAAAGGTATATAGTTTCTATCCTCAAGTTGCATCAGTTCTAGAAGGTCAGTGAGACTCACCTTTTTCGGAGATGGGTCAGCATGGAACAGGCATAAGGAGCAGAAGGGCCGATGATCCTGTGGGCCACATTCCTGCGTTCTTTGCTCTCCTGAGCTTGTTGCCTTTCTTCTCTGGGACCTCCTGGCTCTAGTCTATCATGTGGCTGGACAAGACCTGGCTCTTGGAGGGAGTCCATCTGCCCCGGACCTTAGTATCCTGAGGACCCCCGAAAGATGGCAAGGGGGGGGTTCTTTAGGTTCAGGTGCCCAGCTCCACTCCGGGGACACAGGTTGCAGGGTCACTTGTGAGGCTGTTTGCTTTCTCTGCACCTTCACATTCTTTTTGGCATGTTTGATTCACACTTGAATTTATGGAGCATGAAACCTGCAGCCTGACTCCAGCAGTTGGGAAATAACCTGACTGTTCCAGCTTAGACTTGGAGCATTTATGCTTCTAAGCCCAGCGAGGAGGAGGGCAGGCTCTTTCTTCTAAAAGGTTGGGGTGGGGGAGCTTTGCTTCATTATTATTATTATCTGATGTATGTGATGATCATTTGGCTGTGATGATGGGGACGTTGCTTTCATTGTCTTTTCAGAGGTTGCTGGCAAAGCTGCAGAGCTGGGAGCGGCTGGACCAGACCACAGGCCTGAACCTCAGGTGGGCGGAGAGACTGGTGCCTCCCACTGTCCCTTATCTTCTCAGAGGAGGTGGCGCTGGCTGGTTTTGCCTCTTGTGGAGTAGTTCATGCCTTCTCCCTCCAGTTGGTTCTCTCCAGTCGGGTAGGCTTATGGGGGAAGCTTTTGTCCCATGGTTCTCAGGTTTAATGAGGTACTTTCACAGCCAGAGGGAGATGGAGCCGAGCAACTCCTCCTGATGAAGTCTTAATAACATCTTCATTGAAAATCAGAATATCCACAGCAGAGTGGTGGCAGGTATCTGATTGCCCTGCATTGTTGGGTTTTGTTAAAGGACTTTTTTTATATATGCCAAGAAAGTAATTGCTTTTGCAGGAAATCATTCCTTTTAGGTGCTTGTAACCAGTAGAAATGAACTGAGCTTGTAGGGTTAAAGAAAACTGCCATAGTGGAGAATGTCGTCCCAGTCAGTGCCTGTATCAGCTCCTTGGGCTAATCTGTGCCCAGCTGGACAAGACCTGTGAGCCACAGGATACGGGGCAAGGCAGGGTAGGCATCATGTTTCCGCCCATACTTTAGGGCAGTGCTTGTGCCTGGCAGTTGCTCACTGGTCCCTGCCCCTCAGCCCTGCCTGAGGACTCATTGCCCAGTGGCTCTCTCTTCATGTCTGCCACTGTGCTGGTCTCAGGGAGGGCATAGGATTTATTTATTTATTTATTTATTTATTTATTTATTTGGATTGGTGTTTTGAAGGAGTCATTGGAGCCTGGGACACAGGGTCTGTGGTGTTTGAACAACCTTATGTTTTGCTTACTTGTGGGGTTTTAAGACTTCCACCCACCTCCTTGGTTGTCTTTCCTGCTGCTCTGGGAAACCAGGCCAAGATTGAGACTTCTAAAGAACTGTCCTGTAACTATACTGTCTGACTGCTGGCTCTGGAATCTGTCACCTTCGGATCAGCATTGTTGGTTCCAGTTTGCTGAGACTTGAAAATGCTTCTTTATTTTCTTTTTGCCTTGTTAAGTCACAGAGGACAGACCAGGCTGTTGATTCCTCTTGAACTCTCCCTGCAGAACCCAGATTCATGTAGGGCTGGCCTCAGCAGGGCCTAAATGCTTTGTGCTTCTGCCTATTCTCTGAGCTTCTTAACTACCTGGAAGGCATACCTCTTGTTCCCCAGGAAACTCTGGTCAGATAAGAAACCTCTATGACTTTCTTTCCTGTGAGATCAGAGGCCTATTCTTACCTAATGAGACCAGCCTTATTAGAGAGTTCTGGTGTCCAGTGTATGCCACAAGCAGGTAGCACCAATCATGCATTCAGGCCAGCTGCTGTTCTAGCCTGAATGGCACAGAGGTTTTTTATGGTCAGTTGGAAGGTATAGCTACTCCTGGAGCCTTTTGGTCCCATTTCTGCTACTCAGGGCCCTGACCTGAGCATGGCTGGCACGAGGGCCATCTGGGCCTTGGGATGGCTACGTGCTGTGCATTTTGTGTTCACTTGGCTTTCCCTAATGGTCAGGCCCTGGGTCTTGCAGAGGTGGAGGCTGCGTGTGCCCACTGCATGCTTACAGGGTGAGGAAGGGTGGGGAGTGTGCATTTCTGCTACTCTGTCTTTGATGAGGAAAATAGATGTCACAGCATAGCTACAAAGTACGTTTAAGGACCATACACTGAAAACTATACAATGTAACTGAAAAAAAAAACTAAAGAAGACCTAATAATGTAAATAAATGTAGAGAGATTGTCAGAGGAAATGATACTGTTTTTCTTCCCCTCTACTCTGGCATAGCCATTGTTACATTTGCTCAGTTATTACAGGGGATATTATAAAAGATGCAGATGAAGAGCCCAATGGAAAAATGTGTAGGGTGAGGTACGTAGGAAGGGGTGCGGAGCTTCCACATACTCTCTAAGCCCACCACCTGTTCAGGTGGCTAGAAGCTCTCTGAACCCTATCCTTTTGGGTTTTTAGGAAGACCTCACTATGTGGGTGTAATTGATTATATCATTAGCCATTGGTGTCACTTCAATTTTCAGCCCCGCTCCTCCTAGGTTGAGGAGTGGGGCTGAAAGTCCCAGCCCTCTGATCCTGCCTGAGTCTTTCTAGTGACTGGCCTGATTCTGAAGCTACCTAGGGGCTGCAGCCTCACAGGTATCGTTTGTGTATTGGAAGATTTAGGATTTTTAAAATGGCACTTTGCTTACATTGACCCGTATATTTGATATAATCCCAATCAGAATCTGAGTAGGCTTTTTGGGTGTAAGTTGTTAAGCTGATTTCTAAGATTCTATAGAAATCCTAGAATAGCCATAATAATGTTGACAAAGAACAAGCTGAAAGCTGGGCACTGTGGCTTACATCTGTAATCCCAGCACTCTGGGAGGCTGAGGTGGGAGAATCTCCTGAGTTCAGGAGTTTAAGACCAGCTTGAGCAACAGAGAGATGCGGACTCTAATAAAAATAGAAAAATTAGCTAAGTATGGTGGCACCCACCTATAATTCCAGCTACTTCCAGCTACTGGGAGACTGAGGCAGGGTGATCACTTGAACCCAGGAGTTTGAAGTTGGAGTGAACTATGATGATACTACTACACTCTTTCCTGGGTGTCAGAGAGAGACTCTCAAAAAAAAAAAAAAAAAAAAAAAGTGCTTATAGACCAAAAGATTTCAAGACACAGTACTAACTACATTGAAACTGTATGGTTTTGGTGTAAGGATAGACATGTCAATCAGCAGAACTGAACAGAGAGTTCAAAAATAATTCAAGAATATAGTATTGATCCTTTGGCAAAAGTGTCAAGGTAATAGAATGAGAGAAAGATAGTCTTTTCAACAAATAGTGTTAAAACAACAACAGGATACTTGCAGTAAAGAATGAACCTTATGCTCATCATCCCTAATTATTAGAGAAATGCAAATCAAAACCACCCTGAGATACCATCTCATCCCAGAGACAATGGCCCACATCACAAAATCTCAAAACTGCAGATGCTGACGTGGATGTGGAGAGAAGGGAGCGCTTTTACACTGCTGGCGGGACTGCAAACTAATACAACCCTTTTGGAAGGAAGTATGGAGAACCCTCAAAGAACTCAAGCTAGACCTCCCATTTGATCCTGTAATCCCATTATTGGGCATCTACCCAGGAAGAAAAAAATCCTTTTATAATAAGGACACTTGCTCTAGACTGTTTATTGCAGCTCAATTTACAATTGCCGAAATGTGGAAACAGCCTAAATGCCCACCAACCCAGGAATGGATTAACAAGCTGTGGTATCTGTTCACCATGGAACACTCTTCAGCCATTAAAAATATGGAGACTTTATAGCCTTTGTATTAACCTGGATGGAAGTGGAACATATTATTCTTAGTAAAGCATCACAAGAATGGAGAAGCATGAATCCTATGTACTTAATTTTGATATGAGGACAATTAATGACAATTAATGACATAGTGGGGGTGGGGAAAGGGGAGAGCAGAGAGAAAGAAGGAGGGAGGAGTGGGTCTCAGTGTGTGCCACACCTTTTGGGAGAAAGACATGATTGTAAGAGGGACTTTACGTAACAAATGCAATCAGTGTAACTTGGTTTTTTGTACCCTTGATGAATCTCCAACAATAAAAAAAAAAAAAGAATGGGCCTTATTACTTATCTCATACAATTTAATTCTAATGGAATGTAGACCTATGTGTAAAATCTAAAATGTATAGAAGCTCAGCTCTAGCAAAGAGGTCTTAGACACACAGGTGTGAACCGTAATTGAAAAAAAATTGATAGGTTAGTCTTCATCAGAACTAAAAATCTTTGTCCTCAAAAGACATAAAATGAAAAGGCTGACCAAGAACTAGAAGAAAATACTTGCCATAGGTATATCTAACCAAAGATATGTATCAGAACATGTGAAGAGTTCTTACAGGCTGGATGCATTGGCTCATTCCTGTAATCCCAGCACTTTGGGAGGCCAAGACAGGATCACTTGAGGCCAGGAGTTCACCACTAACCTGAATAACAGAGTGAGACCCAGAGTGAGCAAAACAACATTAGCTGGGCATGGTGATGTGTGCCTCTAGTCCCAGTTATATGAGAGGTTGCGAGGGGAGGATATCTTGAGCATAGGAGTTAAGGGTTGCAGTGAGCTGTGATTGCAACACTATACTTCAGCCTTGGTGACCCAGCGAGACTCTGTTTCTAAAAAAAAGAAAAAAAAAATTTCTTACAAATCAGTAATATGACCAGATTAAATTTTAAAAAATGGTCAGAAGATTTTGAATAGATACTATATATGTGTTATATGTGTGTGTGTGTGTGTGTATATATTTATTTTTTTATTTTTTAATTTTTTTAACAAAGTCTTGGCACTTTGTCATCCTGGGAAGAGCACAGTGGCATCACAGCTCCTAGCAACCTCAAACTCCTGGGCTTGAAGATTCTCTCTCTTTTTTATATATAGAGACAGAGTCTCATTTTATCGCCCTCGGTAGAGTGCTGTGGCATCACAGCTCACAGCAACCTCCAACTCCTGGGCTTAGGCAGTTCTCTTGCCTCAACCTCCTGAGTAGTTGGGACTACCAGCATCCACCATGATGCCCGGCTATTTATTTTGTTGCAGTTTGGCCAGGGCCGGGTTTGAACCCTCCACCCTCGGTATATGGGGCCAGTGCCCTACCCACTAGCCACAGGTGCCGCCCTCAAGTGATTCTCTTGCCTCAGTCTTCCAAGTAGCTGGGACTACTGGTGCCCACCACAACACCCGGCTATTTTTGTTTTTAGAGACGGGGTTTCATTGTTGCTGGGCTGTTCTCGAGCTTGTGAGCTGAGCAATCCACCTTGGCCTGGGAGGCCTTGGCTTCCCAGAGTGCTAGGATTACAGGCGTGAGTCACTGCTCCTGGCCCTTGTATGATACTGTATAGAAGTAGATATATAAATGGTAAATAAGGACATGAAAAGATACTCAGCCTTGTTAGTCATTGGGAGAATACAAATTAAGACTACAGTGAAGTACAACTGCGTACCTAATAGAATCATTAAAACTAAAAAGACTGACTGTCCCCACTGTTGGCAGCAGTGTGGAACAGATCTCTCACACATTGCCACTGGAAGCAGAAAATGGTACATGTCTTTGAAAGTACTTTGGCAGCTTTTAAAACCCTTACGTTATGACCCAGCAGTTCCATTCCTGGTTGTAGAGAAATGAAAACATGACTTGGTGAAGACTCGTACAAGAATATTCATAGGTATTTTGTTCTAATAGTGAAAAAGTGGAAATGACCCCAGTGTCTTTCAGTAGATGAAGGGATGAATGAGCCACACTTCTATACAGTGGGATGCTGCTTAGCATTAAGGTATAGACCACTGCTGTGTGTAGAAATACCAGTTGCCTGCTGAGTGAAGGAAGCCAAACTCAGTACATACTGTTTGATTCCATTTATTTGAAACTTAAAACAAGGCAAAACTGAACTGTGACAGAAAGGTCAGTGGCTCCTGGAGTCTAGTGTTGTGGTTAGACTGGGGCATGTGGTAGTCTTGTGGGGGCTGAGATATTACTGACTCAGTAGAAGTGGTGGCTGCACAGGTGTGTCAAAATTTGTGGTGATGTATTTAAGGTGGATACATAAGTCAGTAAAGCTAGTCTGTAAATAGTGAACAGCCAGCTCTTATAATCAGTTGGAGGTAGGGTGAGGGAAGGACAGTCCCTCAGAGGTGACTTGGACTGAGTTAGGGAGTGGATAGTGGGTGCTATTTAAAGCCAGTCTGCCCTGAGCTTATGGAAGGTCTGGATCTTTAGGACTAAGGGTACTAATTCTGTGGGGAATGGGATCAGGTATGGGCTACAGAAGGTCGGGGAAATTCATGTGCTTAATAAAAAGCAAAACAGGCAGCGCCTGTGGCTCAATGGAGTAGGGTGCAGGCCCCATATACTGGAGGTGGTGGGTTCAAACCTGGCCCTGGCCAAAAACTGCCAAAAAAAAAAAAAAAAAAAAAGGCAAAGCAAAACTAGCACATGGTAAATGCAAGCAGATAAAATGAAAAGTGGAACATAGCCTTCACCCCTTACCTCACCCAGGTAACCTCACCTAGGGCTGGATGCCCTGGGGTGCTGTTTACAGAGCAGGACTGAAGATCCTGGACGTGGGTGGCAGGGGATACTGTTCTCACCCCCAGTTTGTCTTTTAGGAAATGCCTGATAAGTTTCTTGTGTGTCCTTCTAAAAACGTGTGCACATGCAAGTTCTTTATCCTTTCCTCTTTTTAAATTGGGGCTCGTTCTATAGTTTTGTTTTGCAACTTAACTTTTTCACTTAATTGTTGACAGTATTTCTGCCGTAGCACAGATTGCTTTACTGAATTATCTTAAAGAGCTCTACAGTATTCTGGGGGTGTGGAAGGACTCTGATTTACTTAAGCAGTCCCCTGTTGATGGACAGTTAGGTCATTTCCAGTTTTTCCCCCTATTAGCAGTGCTGGATAAATTCTAAAAAGCAGAATTTTTAGTTCGAAAGCTATGTTCATTTGAGATTGATAGCTAGTGCCAAATTGCCCTCTAGAAAAACTGTACTTCTGTACATTTCAATCGTGGTATGTGAATGTCATCACTTAATTGGGGTAGTGTGCTTTCGAGGCTGTAGCAGAGGTTCAGAGGGAAGTCACAGTGAAGTGAGGAAAGTGGGTATCTTCAGTGGCTTGGCTTTTAGAAGTGTTATTTAGCAATTCATATTGAAGGGAGTCTTATTAAATAGGAATGGAAAGAGTGCTGAGTCTGTCTGTAGTCAAGCCTTTTTTTAATGGAGAAAAGAATTTGCTTGCAGCAAAGTGGCCTATTACTTGGCTCCTTGCCTTGCCCCTTTTGGTGCCTGAATCTGGCCTTGTTTCAGATCCTGCTGAATGGGTGTTACGCCTGTCAGCATGAGTGTAGGCCTGGTGGGTATTGAGGTGGGCTTGTGGAGGATGCAGGTGCTGGGCAGCTGAAAGGCAGGCGTGTTTGTGGCTCTGAGGCCTGGCAGTGGTGCCCACCTGAAACTGCTGACCCGCCGCCCTTGAGTCAGGGTTAGGAACCTGCAAGTGCTGATGTGGATGCTTTCCCAGAACAGTTGTAGGCTGACCAGATGACAGGTCTTGGGGACTAGCCTCTCTGATGCGTAAGGCCAATTAGGAGGACAGTGAGGGGAGTGCACAGCCTCCTTAGCAAGGATCTGATTGACTGGCCTGGACACTTTTTGCTGTCCTAGTTACTGTGGTCATAATTTGTAATTATCTGGGTGTTGAAGTTAGGTGAACTGTACCGTGCCTTGGTCCATTTCAATTGATCTTGGCTTGTTGTCTTTGGGGCATGAGGGGGAGGAGGGAAAAGTGTTCCCCTTCTCGGTGCTTGTGGTGGTGGGGGCCCTTTCTTCTGATTTTACATCCTAATGCTTTGCTGGTCTTAGTTGTGTTCTCTCTCTTCTCTTGTCTGTTCACCATAAGCTGCTCTCATGGAGCCTGTAGTGTGGAGTGGAGGGCCCTTTAGGTCCATGCTTTTGTGATGTTCGTTCCCCAGGCTCCTGGAGTCCTGGTGTGGCAGGCTTCCTCCCACCAGAGTTGTGCAGGCCACAGGCATCTAAACTGATTTATGGCTCTTCAGTCTCATCTGCTGTGCCACTACTCTCCTTTAAATACTAGCTCATTCTTGTGGCCGAGAGCCGGCTTCTCTCTGCCTGAAAGATTGTATTGGCTTTCTTTAAGCTCTATCCTCTCAATCATAAGAAAGGAGTTAAGAGCAGGGGCTTGTCTTCCACACTGTGCCTGGCATACAGTCAGCATTTACTACACGTTTGAGGATTGGAAAAGTAAGTGAGGGAGTTTTTGGGCATTTGTGTCTTGGGCTTAGTGGTTTGGAACCCTTTTGGGCGGCTTGGCTGCTGTGATGAGGCCCTGCATTACTCAAGCTGTTGTGCCACAGTGAGCAGTGGGAAGCTGGAGTAGCAGAGAGCTTTCTGATAACTGCTCTTTTGCCCTGCATTCCTGGCCGCTGCCTCTGCTCTCTCCTGAAGTTTCGGGTGGATGTTCCTAGCTGCATTGACAGGCACAGAGGAAGTGGCTCTGTGTAGCCTGTGCTGCTGAGCTTTATTGGGTTGGGCATACTGGGAAGCTCTGAGGGAGACACATCCCCTTTGACTACACTGTGCTCAGAGCAGACTATGGTAAGGAAATACAAGGGAAGTGCTTCCCAGGAGAACCCCTGTAGGACTGCCCTCCCTATTCTCCCCAGACCACTCAGCCTCAGTGGTGTCCTGAGAATCTTAGTTCCTGTTTCTCTGACTTGGCTCTTGAAGCACTTTGCAAGGGCTTTTCTCCAAGGTTTGTAGATAGGGCTTTTTTACTTTTGTGCTTCCTTTTAAATAGATTAAAAAAGGTCTAAAGCCAGATAGTGGAACAATTTAGACAAATTAAACTGTGATGGATTCCTGGGAGATTATTTTAGAGGAGAGGATGGCATCTCAAGTCTGGGCTGGTGCCTCCTTGTGGGCCTGGAGCTCCCAGGGTGCTCCAAGGTAATGCAAAAAGGGGGCAGCTGGGGTGGTTTTAAGGGTGTGTGTGTGGGAGGGTACCCCTGAAAAGCCAGAGGCAAAAGGTAAAGTCCTCCCCTGAGAGCCCACCACTGCTTGCCTGGCCTCTGAGGGATTTCTAGCAGCCAGCTGGCTTGGAGGGCTGGTGTCTTGGGCAGGCTAAGGGGAACATGCTTTGTCACCTGTGTTCAGTGGGACATCACCTTGGTGGTCAGCTGGAGCTGTTGTTGCATCAGAAGCTATAGGCCTTATCCCCTCTGTCCGCCTTTTCCCTGTCACTCTCTTAGTCTTCCCCCTCCCTTTACCTTACTCTTGCCCTCCCCTGCCCTTTATTTCCCCCTGTCACCCACTGCACTTTCCCTAATGCCCTCCCCACTGCTGCCTTCCCCCCTGCTGGCCTTGGTTCTTGGTGTGAAGCATGTGCTCTCTGACTATTGAATTTCCTAGAACTCAGGTCAGTCAGCACCCATATCCTGCTCCTCCCAAGCAGCCCTGTACACTGCTGGCTAGTGTTGGCTGCCTGGGAAATTGTGCTCTGATTATGCAGAGAGGCAGGAGCCAAGGTGGGTGGCAGGACCAGCTGGCTCTGTGCCCTCAGTGACAGAGGTGGGGACTTGCCTGAAGCAGGCAGTCTCTGCAGCAGAGTCCTTTGTGCAGAGCCACATCAAGGAGAACAGGTTTGTGTTAGCAGAAGTGATGTGAAATGGTCATTTCAATAACAGGACTCATTGGGTAGCTGCGGTGGACTCGCCATTCTCACTTTCTCCAGAAGTTGCATGTTGCTCCTGTTGTCCAGGGCAGAGCTCTGACCCTCGTGCTCAGAAGTAGCACTCACGCTTGAGTGTCTCAGGAGCACAATGCTGGGGCACCCCACACAGACTCTAGCTCTGATGCACTACCAGGTGTCCTGGAGAAGGGCTTGGGGCCTGCCAGGAATGCTTAGACCTACTCTGTGCAGGCCTAAGGCAGTGAACAAGAAGGTTATTGCTGTGGGTGCTTATGTTATCAGGGGTCCCGAGGATGAGACAGAAGCAGATGAAGTGGAGAAAAAGGTATTCCAGGTTCAAAGAGAGATGGGAGTCAGCTTTGGGCAGGTGCTGGAGTGATGGCTGGGGGCAGGAAACAGTGGTGCCATGTGGGGTTGGGGTAGTGGATCCCACATGCTACACAGGGGAAGCCAGTAGCCTTGCTCCTGAGCTCTCATTCTTGTTCCCTTCACCTGTTGCCAGGGTACCCTGAGAGGGATGGGGGCAGGGTGCTAGGCATGTGTGGGAGTAGCTTCTATAGAGACCCTCTGCCTTGAGAGGTGTGTTGATTTGTGGTGCCTCCCCTACTCTGGGTCTTTGTGAAGTTGTGGCTTCTTGGAAGAATCAGTTAGCCTCTGTGGGTTTGGATGTGCGTCCTCTACTTCTACAGCGCAGCTCCGGGGCTCTTGTTTGGGTGGTGTCAGAGGGCCTGGCGTGTGTGCGTCTGTGTCATTCCTGCCAGGTCTGGTGCATGCCTGGCCAGGCCTCCTCAGCAGGAGGTGGCCACTGCTACTCACTGAGCCGCTGAGGAGGGAGGGGCCTTCTTATGACATATGGTGGCCCCTGGAACAATTGCGGGGTTCTTGCTGCCCGCTTCTTCTTCTCTTACCTTCCCTGGTCAGAGGTTAGAGCTTCTCATGCAGGTCCTGCTGCCACACACTGAGAGGCTCTTGTCCCCTTCTGAGCTCCAGTGGACCTAGCTGGACAACTGTGTGACACAGGAGCCCTAGGGACCCTAGGCTGGGCCTGAAGGTGGCTGAGGGGAACTGGTGTTCTACTGTACCACCAGCCCTTGGGCCCTGAAGTGGGCAAGATGGGCAGGTTTAAAACTTTCCCCTCTTCTGTGAGGCTCTGGGAAGCTTGACTTTACTGTATAAAATACAAAATCCAGCACTCCTGTGACTTTCCCTCAGTCATTGCTAGAGTAGTTGGAAAGAATATTTTTTTGTATGATTGTTTTCTTGATTGTTTTCTTTTTAATTAGAGTGTACTTCCTGAAATAGATGGTGGTAGAGATGTGGGTTTGCTGCTGCTCTCTGAAGGTGGAAGAGAGCTCTTGTGTGGCAGATAGCAAGCCAGGTACCAGACATGCTTTATTTAAGGTATGACTAGAACCTTTTATAGACGCGGTGAGAGGAGGAATGAGGACAGGGGCTGGTATTTTGTCCTAGTGGCACTGGGGTTTGGGCTTTTGTCTGCCAGTGAGTTTTGGGTCATGTGGCCTCATACTACATTTACCTTCCTCCTTTTGCTTACATGTGAGCATTTCTTGAGCACTTAGCATGTTTTAGTCATTGTGCTGTGTGCTGGGGACACAGCTGTAAGTTAGGGGCTGTTTTTGAGCTATCTCCCATCTACTCATGCAGAAGAGGCTATGCTTGAGAGCTTGGGAGAATGTTCCAGGCAGGGCTGGTGGTTTGTGGCACACGGGTCACAGTCATCCCATCCTGAGGATGATTGGACTTCATGCTGCAGTAACCGGGAGCACTTGAAGGTCTTAACCAGGGAATAATATATCCTCTCCATGGGCTTCTTCCTCCCCTGGATTCACTGAATGAGGGCCTGGCTGCTTGGTGGGGTCCTGCAAGGGGAAGTTGCTGGGGTTCTCTGTGCTGGTACAGGTTCCAGCTTTGTGGTGGGGGTGGTGGTGGTGGTAGGGGCAGGTGGTATTCCCCATAGTCAGAGGAGAGCCTTGCCAGCTTGGAGCAGTGGTGGTAGTTGAGTTGTCTTTGCAATTAGAGTTGAAGTGTGCTGTGCCCGTGAGCAAGGGGCCTTGGCTGGAGGCCTTCAGATATCTGGAGATGTTTTGTGTTCAAGGCTAGATTCTTTCCCCTTTTTTCTTTTCTCCTCTGGTAAATTCCTGTTCCCTCTGACTATGGGCTTCTGTTGGTAGAAATGAGGTTTTGGAAAAACTCATTTGTTTATTCATTCTTTGAATGTTTATTTGAAGACCTGCTGTTTGTCAGACATTTGGCTAACTCTGGGGATCAGTGATGAGCACAGCACAGTCTGTGCCTGCATGGTGTGCTCAGCTTTCAGACAAAGAAAACAGAAGGGCCTACCTCCTTAGGCTTGGTGAGTTGCAAGATGCTACAGAAGTTGGAGACAAACCTGTTGTGTCTTTGCAGGATGTGAATGATACAAGTGGGAGTGAAGGCCAGACATTTTCTCTGGTGTGCAAACAGGTGGCTTACAACAGCTATTCTGAAGAGGGGCTTCACTTTGCTGGCAGGATTCCATCATTCAAGGTTGTGACTGATCTAGAGAGCTGCTGTACAGTTTACAAAGCCCATTCATAATTAGTGTCTTATTTGTTCCTCCTAACCACTCTGTGGATTAAGCTAGATCAGCTCTATTACCCCTGCCTAGGAGAGGCAGGCCCAGGGGTTCTGAGAGGTGCTGACTGGCTCAAGGTCATGCATTGCGTATGTGGCACCATAACTGTGTTGCTTGGCTGGTTCTTGAGCATGGTGGGCTCTGCCCTCAATAACCTCCATCCATCTGGCTTGCCACATGGTGCCATGCAGCTGGGTCCTGCTCTTTGTGAGCTGATTAGCCCAATGCTGGCACTTAAAAGGATTCTGTTGGGGACCTGCCCATCCATTTAGCCTGAGAAGAACTCAGCACACGCATGGGCATGAAGCCCATCAGGTGATGGCATCTCTTTTAGACCTGATAGCTCCCAGCTGAACTTTGGCAAGAAGGACCTTCTGCTTGCTGATGGGCTGACCTACCTGCTTTTGTTTGGAGCCAGGCACCTCCTAGCAGGTTCTGGGATTTGGGTTTTTAGTGGGAGGAGGCTCTCTGTAAGGTAGTGGAAGAGCAGTAATTACTTGGGAGAGGAAGCATTTAACTTCTGAGGCTGCAACACAATACTATCTTGTTCGCGGAGGCGGCTGAGTTAGAAGATTAGCAATTAATTTTTTATTACATGCAAACTACTCTTCAGGTTCATGAAACTAAACAGTACTCCCACAGCAAGGGAGGGGCAGGTTTCTACTTCATTTAATTTTTCATAGCACTGCTGTTTGTCTGCTTTTGAACTGATAGGAATTGTTTACAAGTCTATGTGGAGGACATTTAGACACAATTTTCTGTATTCCCATTTGTTCTTTAAGGTTTTTACTTTTTTCTTTATTGCTAGAGTTTATTGTGGTTAGGTCTCAGGAGTATTTTGCCTTTTATTAGGATTACACTTACAAAATGCAGGTATCAACTATCTTTTAGAATAGACAAGTTGTAGCATGTTTGTTTTAGAGAAGCTCCTTTTAAATCAAAGCTCTTTTTTTATTGACTCTTCTGTGAAAATTAGGTTTGGTTTTCTAGCCAACTGAGTTGAGAAGAGTCATTGGTAGATGTTACTGGTATTTCTTTCAGTTTGGGCATTTTTATTGTATACTAGAGCTTAAGCTGCAGTGCCATAGGCCTCCAATAGGGGTTGTTACTTAGTCACCTGCAAGTTTTTTATGCTTGATTCTTTGGAATCAAAGACTTTTGGTAATAGAAAATGTACTTTCTTTTGTTTCATCAATTAGTAGGCTAGGTTTTTTTTTTTTTTTTTTTTTTTTTTTGTTTTTGTAACTAAACATTAGATACCTATGATGGGATGTAATAGATTTAGGGCAGAAGTTGCAAAGTGTGTTCTTCAGAGGATCAGGCTGTTAACATTTACTTTGGCTTTGTGGGCCATCAGGTCTCTGTGTTGTAGTTGCTTACTTCTGCTTTTGTGGCATGGGACGGGGTGACCAACCCTTCCCGTTTGCCTGGGACCTAAGAGTTTTACTTAGGAGGTGGGACTTTTCATGCTAAAACTGGGTTGACCCAGGACAATAACAGTTATTTTAGTGCAAAAGCTCCCATAGATCATTTGTAAATGAATGGATGTGGCTATGTTGTAGTAAAACTTTTATTTTCAAACAGGAGTAGGATTGTCTGAGGCTTATACCTGGCTGCTCCTATATGAAATCAAAGCTTGCCATTTGCTTTAGAAAACCAATTTATAGCCTTGCTGTCTTCTTTTGCTATAGCTCCTGTGTTTCATGCACCTTTCTGTTCACATGGGATCATGGTAATTCCTTTCTTACTGGAGGCAGAGTATGACCTATCTCAGGGTGTTTGTGGAAGTGAACCTACTGTAACATTATGCCCCTTAAGTCCTAGCTCAGTGTTTGTACCAGCTGGAATCCTGACATTGCAGTGAGATCCTGTGGAAGGACCTGTAGTTGTCTGGGGGATGTGTTACCCTTCAGTTAAGAATTCTAAAGGGGTGCCGTGGCTCACACCTGTAATCCTAGCACTCTGGGAGGCCGAGATGGGTGGATCGCCTGAGCTTATGAGTTGGAGAATGGCCTGAGCCTGTTCTCCATTCACTGAGAGGTGAGTGAGACCTCTTCTCTAAAAATAGCTAGGCTTTGTGGCAGGCGCCTGTAATCCCATCTACTCAGGAGCTAAGGCAAGAGAATCGCTTCAGTCTAAGAATTTGAGGTTGCTGTGAACTATGATGCCACTCTACTAAGGGAGATGGAGTGAGACTGTCTCAAAAGAAAAAAAAAAAGAATTCTGAAGAATAAAGCCTTATAGGTTTGCTTCTGGGGTTGAGAAATGCTCATTTCTGTCTTATCTTTTTCTTTGGTTAGCTGAGAGTTCTCAGGAGTGGGCATTGTAGTCATATCTTTTCCATTCAGCAGATATCTGAGAACTTACCGTGGCAGAGGCTGGTTGGGGGGGAGCAGCAGAGAGCAAGACAGCTGTGGTCCCTGTATCAACAGCAAACAGCACGCTGAGGCTGTGGGAGAGGGCTTCCCCTGCCCCAGGGCAAGGAGAGTCCTCGGGGAGGGAATGCTGTCTCTCCAGGAGATGATGAATGCTGGGACACCCTGTGTAACCTCGGCTGGTGGTTTGTGCAGTCTGTGTCAGTCGGCCTCTGTCTAGTTTCACTGGTCCTTTCTAGGGCTCTCCTGGAGAGGGCCTCTTCTCCTCTCATTGTTTCTTTTTTCAGGTTTCTGACTCTGAGGGCTGGGTTTAGGGTTTCCAGTTTCCTATTCCTGGGAAAAGGCTGCAGTCCCTCGTCAGGGTGTAGTGAGCTTCCTGTTTGTACAGTAAGTAGTTGTTTTTGTTTCTGTCAAAAACGTGAATGACTGTTTGGAGCATTTCCATTTGCTGACAGCCCTTGCCAAATTAATTTTATTTAATTATCTCCCAGGGCTAAGCTTGAATACGCTTTGTGTTAAATTTACAATTTTCCCCCTTTTCTAAATGAAATGAACTTAATATCCTTGTTAAAATCTGATTAAAACTAAAATTGAGTTTTTTGAAGTCTGATTATCCCATGAAATGGAATTTTTAAACCTAATTACAGATGGATTTGCATATACTTTTCAGCACCATTGAAAAGAAAGTTGAAATAAATTTATTAATGACGTCCTTTTCTCTCCCTTCCTTGGGGCATGACGTAGTTTATAAGCACGAGGGGGTGTTGAGACCTGTCACCCTTCTCCCCACCCTTCCTTAGAAAGAATATTTTTTCCTTTAATTTTATTCCTTGGAGAATCAGTTCCCAGGGAGTCTGAGCTTATTCTCATTTTCATTCTCCTCTTGGCTGCTTTACCGATTTAGGTAGATGATCATTTTTCTGAACTGTTTGCGGATATTTGAAGATCTTGTCTTTCAGGAAGGGGATGGGAGAGGGGATTAGTGACTGCAGCTGCTGGAGTTTCCCTTTGGCTCAAAATATGGATTTATAATTAATAAGTTGCCTTCACCCTGATTTTAGATTACATTTATATTATTGCAAAAGAAAAGACAGACTCACTCTTGTGTGTGAAATAAACAGGGATTTCATGTTCTTATCCTTTGTGAAGTCCCCTGTTTTTATGCTGCCTTGGGTCCTGTTGCCTGTCCTGGTTTTCTAGCAGCACATGTAGGTGGCAGATGTCCAGTTTCACTCACCTTCTGCCTGTCTGTCCCCACACTTTGACTTTGTCTGGAATGACATAGAAATGAAATCATATGGTATATAGTCTTTTGTGTCTGGATGTTTTCACTTACATAATGTTTTCTTAAAAGCATTTGTTCACTGCCAGCATCAGGAGTATGTCTTTGTTATACTAAATGGATGTACCATAAGTTTTTGGCTCTCAGCAAATGAAGTTTCTATCAACATGTATGAACAATTTAGACTTTAGAAAGTCTTGGAAAAATGCCCAGGAGTGGGATTTCTGAGTGATGTGGTAAGTTTTTTTAACTATAAAAAACTGCCAAACTCTTTTCCAAAGTGGCTTTCTTTTGTTTTTTTTTTTTAAATGTTGAGACAGAGTTTCACTATGTTGCTCCGGTTGAGTGCTGTGGTGGCATTGCTCACAGCAACCTCAGACTTTTGTGCTCAAGTGATTCTCTTGCCTCAGCCTCCCAAGTAGTCGGGTCTACAGGCATCAGCTATTTTTAGAGATGGGGTCTCACTCTGGCTCAGGCTGTTCTCAAACTTGTGAGCTTAGATGATCCACCTGCCTCTGCCTCTCAGAGTGCCGGGATTACAGGTGTAAGCCACCGTGTCTGGCCCTGAAAGTGGCGTTCTTATTTTGTTCTTCACAACAAAGCATGAGAATTCTGGTTGTCTAACCATCTGGGCAGTGTTTTCCTTGGTTTTAGTTTTTCCCATTCTGGTGGTGCGTTGTGGTATTTATTCTTGTTTCCCTGGTGACTGATGTTGTGTATCCTCCACAAATGTCTTTTCAAAGTCTTTTACCCATTCTTTAGTTGGGGCTGTCTTTGTCATCTTATTGAGTCGGAAGAGTTCTATATATTCATGATGGGAGTCTTTTGTCAGAGGTATGGGAAATACTTTTTCCTATTACAGGGCTTGTCTTTTCTTTTTCTCAGTGCCTTTTGAAGAGTTAAGTCTGATTTATCAATTCATTTCTTTTGTGGCTTACACTGTTTGTGTCTGACTAACTCGAGCTTCTAGAAATTTTCTAGGTTTAGCTTTTATGTTAATTTTGAGTCAATTTTTGTGTGTGGTAACAATTGAGGGTCACTTTTATTTTTTTCAATACATGTTCCTGTTTTCCCTTTGAACTACTTTGGCACTCCTCATGAAAGTCAGTTGGCCATATATATGTTCATGGATCTATTTCTAGACTGTTCTTTTCCATTGATCCATATGTCTTATTTTGCCAGTACAGTAATGTTCTAATTACTGTAACTTCATAGTTATTTATTTATTTATTTTTTTAGAGACAGAGTTTCACTTTGTTGCCCTTGGTAGAATGCTGTGGCGTCACAGCTCACAGCAACCTCTAGCTCTTGGGCTTAGGCAATTCTCTTGCCTCAGCCTCCCAAGTAGCTGGGACTATAGGCACCTTCCACAACTAGCTATCATAGTAATTTTTAAAATAAGATGGGAAGCTGTCTAACCTTTTTCTTTTTTTGTAAAAATAGTTTCATTTTCATTCAAATTTTAGAATCAACTTTTATTTGGTTATTACGTGTGAAAAGTTCGACTTCCTTCAGTATCGAGTTTGGCATTTGGCATCTCTGACATTTCAGTTTGGTGCTTTATTTTAAAAAATTATTGTGAAGGTACATACTTATTCTTTCTAATAGCACATTTTGGCTTATGATTATCTCGAAAATTTTTTTTAAAGAAATTTTTGTGAAATCACGGATAAGTCAAAAATTCATGTTTTTTTTTTTTTTTGAGACAGAGTCTCATTTTGTCTAGGCTAGAGTGCTGTGGTGGCATAGCTCACAGCAACCCAAACTCTTTGGGCTCAATTGATCCTCTTGCCTCAGCCTCCCTAGTAGCTGGAACTACGGGCACCAGCCACAATGCCTGGCTTTTTTTTTTTTTTTTTAAAGAGATGGGGTTTCATTCTTGCTCAGGCTAGTTTTAAACTCCTGAGCTCAAGGAGTCAATCCACTGCGGCCTCTCAGAGGATTATAGGCATGAGTCATTGCTCCTGGCCAATTTGTGTTACTTTTGAACATGAGTTTTGTTGTGGAACCAATGTAGCACAGCCAGTTTGAAATATCAATGAAGTATTTGTGAAAGGTGTAGGTAATGAACACACAGTAAGTCCATGGTTTGAGAAATTCCATTCTGGTGATTTTAATCTTGAAAATGAGCCACGTTGGCAGTCTGATACCAAGGTGGATATTAATGAGGTGGCCAATAGGTAGAGAATATTTTGTAAATATTTTGTGATAAATATTTTATAAGTCAAGGTATATTTAGCTATAAGTTTCCATTTTCTTTCTGTATGGTAACTTTAGGGGCCACTTTTGGGTTACCTATACATTATTTAAAAATTCACATGAGCTAACATCACCACAAATTATTATTTTTCTTAAAAGTCTAAAGCTGTTAGGAATTTATCAAGCTTGTGATGGGAGATACAATTTTTAAGAATCTGCATTTGCATCTGAAAGCTTGAGTTTTTGTCATTGTTAATAGATACTCTAGCCATGGGTCGTTGTGATTGTATTTGTTCCCATTTTGTTTTTTACTTCAAAATAAGATATGTGCAGTGTGCATACGAATTTGTTCTTTTTTTTTTTTTTTTTTTTAAACTATAGTCCGGCCCTCCAACTATCTGAGGGACAGTGAACTGGCCCCCTGTTTAAAAAGTTTGAGGACCCCTGCAGGCTGTATTATTTCAGTTGATACTAATTTAATTTATTTTTGAGAAAATGTCTACCTTAAATCTGAGTAACTGTTATTTGTCAGCCATTTATCATGCAAGGTATTAAACATAAAAAGTGGTTAGTTCAGCTCACAACTCAAACACGGAAGCGCTTTTCTTCAAGACTTGTCATTACATTTTAGTATGTAGTTTGGTATGTACCAGAAAAGTTTTATATATACTTTCTATTTCTTCACACAGAATATTGAAATTATATTACCAAGGGGTTAAGATTTAATAAAATCAATATTTTTAACGTCTTCATCAAGAACATTCTTGTCTTTATTTTATTTTATTTTTTTAATTTTGAGTGTGTGACTTTGAAGAGTGAAATGATTGGCAGAGTTGGTTCCACTGGTTTGGTTCACCAACATGTTTTATCCATTGTTGCTTTTGTATTTATCTTCAGTGCAAACATTAGCGCAGTTAAAAGAAAAGAGGCAAATAACAGCATAGAATTATTATGAACATTGTTTTGATCTGACAAGACTCCCTGGAAGGGTGTGGGCAGACCCCTCTTTGAGAAATGTTGTCTTGTGAACAGAAGGAGAAATTTCACAAGTTGGTTTTAAACTCAAGTGTAGTTCTGTAGTTCTACAACACACTCTTCACAAATCCTGCACAAATGTGACATGAATACATGCTCACTGTAAAAACAACTCAAACAGAACAGAAGGGAATTAAAGCAGAATTTCCTCATGTTTCTCTGGTTTTGAAATTCCATTCATTTTCAGGTTAATGAATACTAACAATTTGGTAAAGTTTTCTTAGATAATTTTTATGTGTATGAACATTTTACATAATAAATGGCAACATACAGTCTGTATTGTTGCATGATTTATTTTCCTTTGGATTGACCTGTGGTAGCATACAGTCTATATTATTACATGATTTATTTTCCCTTGAATTGACCTATATGAATTTCTGATTGCTGTTATTTAGTCAAAGGAGTACATGCATTTTAGCCATTTCCTCATTAACATACACTCTAGTTTCCAATTTTTTTCTTTTCTGCTATTACATGTAGAGATTTAGTGAGCACCAGTTATCATTAAACATACATTTTTGTAATATATCTGAAAGTTTTTTTATTGATGGAAATACTGAAATGTAGGGTATTATAATTTAATATTTTTTTTATCTTTACCAAATTACTGTGCAGAACTATACTTCTATCAACAGTACTTCAGATTGTCCATTTTTTCTAATAACATTCTTGATATTATCAGTGTTTTTAATTTTTGCCCTTTGTACTTAAAAGAAGTAAAATAAGCTGTTATATTACTAAGTGTTGGTTTTTAGCACAGATCGTTTCCGATGATCTTGCTTTCTGCCCTCAGATACATCTGGCTGCCCTTGTAGCTTTCCAGCTCTCAGGCATCCCTCCCAGATGGGCCAGCTGGCATCTGGCGCTGAAGAGAGACTGCCTGCCCTGGCCTAAGAGGGAGGCTTAAACAGGGAGTCTCAGGGGTAGAGGTTGGTCTGGTGGCCTAGATGACAATGGAAATCTCTTGCAAGTGAAGGTAGATGGTACAGCTTTGCTGTTATCACATTTAGGGCATTAATCCTCTGTCCAGCATAGCTTCTTGGGATTAGAAGGTGGTCTCTCTCTCTTTCTCAAGAAACTTGTTTCAAAAGTCTAGAAGCATGCATATGACTTCAAAGAATACCTCTGTCACCAAATGCAGTTCTCTTGCTTTGATGATGACATTCATTATGGTCTTAAGGAAAAGAAAGAATGGAACTGTCTTTCAAGTACTTTTTACAATTTTTTATTTTGAGACCGAGTCTGACTAAGTCGCCCTTGGTAGAGTACCATGGTGTCACAGCTCACAGCAACCTCAAACTCTTGGGCTTAAGCAATTCTTTTGCCTCAGACTCCCAAGTAGCTGGGGCTATAGGCGCCCACCACAACACCTGGGTATTTCTTTTTGTTGTTGTTGTTGGCAGTTGTCATCGTTGCCTAGCTGGCCCAGGCTGGGTTTGAACCCACCAGCCTGGGTGTATGTGGCTGGCACTGTAACAGAGCCCTTCTTAAATTTTTAATTGAGATAATTACACACAGTGACATGGACAAATCTTAAGTATATATGTTAGTGAATGTTGAAAATGTACCCTGTATAATTATTGCCTCAATCAGATTGTAGAAAGTTTCTATTACCTCACAAGGTCCCCATTGTCCCATCTAATCACTTCCTACCCCCAGGAGATAGCCCCCCTCTCTGATTTCTACTAAATAGTGCCATAAATTGGTTTTTTATGTTTTGGAACTAGAAACAAATGGAATTGTGTTGTGTTTCCTCTTTATATGCTGTACCCAAGCCTGGGTCTGTGCATATATCACTCCGAGAGTGGGTTCTTAGAGTTGTTGTCTTCCCTCTAACCCTGGCCCTGGTTTTGCACAACGTGAGATTCAGTCATGGTTCTGGGTGTATCAGTAGTTCATTTTTTACTGTTGAGTAGTATTTCATTGTATGAATTTACCTGTTTGTAGACATTTGGGTTGTTGCCAGTGTGTTGGCTGTTGTGAGTGTAGCTGCTGTTAATCAACACCCAGGTCTTGTATGTACCTGTGTTTTCATTTTCATGAGTCTGCACATACGAGTAACAAGGCTGAGCCATTCAGTACGTCCATGTTTAAGTTGATAGGAAACTGCCAAACCATTTTCCAGTGTATTTATGTGATTTTATGCTCCTACCCCGTATGTATAAGAGTCCATGTGCACTGTAACTTCACCAGTATTTGGTGTTAGTTGTGTATTTTTAACAAATTATTTAATCCAGTGGGTATGAAATCTTACATGCTTTGATTTTGATTCGTAATCCCTAATGACTATGTTGAGTTCCTTTTTGTGTGCTTAATGGCTTTGTATCTGTTCTTTGGGAAGTGTCTGTTCTAAGTCTCGTGCAAAATTTTATTGGTTTGTTTTCATTTGTTACTGCTTTTTATGAGTTCATTATTCTGAATAGAAGTCCTTCATCATTAAGTATTTGTCTTGCCAGTATTTTTACCCTGTCTATGGCTTGCCTATTCATTTTCTTTGTAAAATTATTGAAATACACATGATTATTACTGTAAAACTGACTATTTAAAATGTTTAATTTGATAATTTTTAGTATATTCATAAGATTATACAACCAGAACATTGTCTTAGTTCAGAATATTTTCATTATCTCAAAAGAAACCCTATAGAAGTTGGCAGACTTTTTCCATTCTCCTTTCTTTCTAGCCCCTGGCATCCACTAATCTGCTTTCTGTCCGTGTGGATTTACCCATTCTGGACATTTTGTATCAGGGGAAGCATACAATATGTGGCCCCTGTGACTGGCTCCTTCCAGCATGATGTTTTCCAGGTTCATATATGTTGTAACATGTGCCAATGCTACCTTTGTTTTTATGGCTAGGTAATATTCCATTCCATGATTTTGTTATCCTTTCATTAGCTAATAGATGTTTGTGTTGTTTTCACTTTTGGTTGTCATAATAATGCTGCTGTGAACATTAGCAGGTTTTTTATTTTTTATTTTTTTTTTGCAGTTTTTGGCCTGGGTTGGGTTTGAACCCACTACCTCCCGTATATGGGGCTGGCACCCTACTCCTTTGAGCCACAGGTGCTGCCCCGAACATTAGCAGTTTTTGTATGAATGAATTTTGCAGTCCTTTTGGGTCCTCTGCCTAGGAATAGAATTGCTGGATCATATGGTATCTATGTTTAATTTTTTTAGAAATTGTCAAACTACATAGAAGCCCTAGTGGCTGTGCACATTCTTGTTAGCACGTGAAGATTCCAGTTTCTGCACATTCTTGTCAACACTGGTTATTTTCTGTAATACCTATTTTTTTTTTTTTTTTTTTTGAGACAGAGTCTCACTTTGTCACCCTGGGTAGGGTGCTGTAGCATCATAGCTCACAGCAACCTCAGATTTCTGGGCTGAAATTATTCTCTTGCCTCAGTTTCCCAAGTAGCTGGGATTATAGGCGCCTGCTACAATGCCTGGCTATTTTTAGAGACACAGTTTAGCTGTAGCTCAGGCTGTTCTTGAACTCGTGAGCTCACGTGATCCTTCCGCCTCTGCCTCCCAGAGTGCTGGGATTATAGAAGTGAGCCACCCCACCCGGCTGTAATATCTTTTTGGTTATAATCATCCAAGTGTGTGTAAAGTAGTATCTTGCTATGGTTTTTAATTTGTGTTTCTTACAGCCCAACTAATTTAGCAGAAACTTTAGTGTAACACACAAGAAAGATGCAAACTTTATAGAAGTAGTTCAGGAAAGTTTTGAGCAAACAAGAATGATCACAGCTAGCAGCAGCAGTG
>CAUYPK010102052.1:0-16202 GCA_963574355.1 Loris lydekkerianus | reverse complement strand
ATGTTACCAGAGGTTTTCCGCTGATTGCGCTCCATGATTACTTTATACCATTTGATTTTTCCCCTGGAGGCTTGTCGAGGACCCGTGCAGTGCTATGGCCTGAGATGTTGGGGACCTATTTGATGTGGTGGGCTAAGTGGTTCTGTCTTGTTTTCAGCTGGTCTCTGTTCCCCCCTAGTGAAATAGTTACTCTGGGTTGAAGTCTCAGCTGTGGAGAAATACCAGCAATTATGTCACCCCACCCCCCACAGGCAACAATTGGAAAAGGAAAATCAAACCTTCCTATAACCACACATCCAGGACACCACTTGAATAGTCTTCAGGTGATTGGCTCAGTTCAAAAGGTCCAAATCAATTGTCTCAGTCAGCAGCTGTCTCAGGTGGGCAAGTTTAAAAGGTCTCTGGCAACTGGAATGCAGGGGTTTGGTGACAACTCAAATATGACTTGCTCCGGTGCTCCGTGAAGTCCAAAGGACCCATCCAGAAAATAGATTAGTCTGGGAATGTTGATGCCTCCTTCCCCACCTTGCAGCTCTGTCACACCCAGTCACTGTTAGCCCCACAGAGCTGTGACCCAGTTAGTTGTCTCCAGTGAGCAGATACTGTAGAGGTTTGCACCTGCCTAAATCACAAGAAAATCTTTATCTGCTCAGCTAGGCCGTTGCTCTCGGCCTCTATCCAGCAGGGGGTGGTGAGGCCTGTCAACCTTGGGCACTTGATGGAGGTTGGGGAGTGTTCACTCAGTTCCAGCCCTGCCCTTGATTGATGTTACTGGCAGAACAGAACCCTGTGGGAGTTTGTTTCTGTCCCTGCTAAATTTCTCTGCAGAAGAGGGGCTGATTTGAGTTCCCAGAACCTGTGCCTCAGGCCCTATCTTTACTCCTGCAGGTTTGTATTCACAGCATGGTTAGCTGTCAGCTCTTGCCTCCTGTCCTCCTTTATCTATAGGTTGATGATCCCCTGAGGGCCGGGTGCGTCTTAGGCTCAGTAAAGTGGTCCTCTGGGTCAGCCCCGCCCTGGGAGTTTCCCAGCTCTGCACGTGCGTTTTCCAGTCCCCGCATTCCACCCACACCAGTACTGCCTCAGGCAAACCCTTTACTCACTGGGCCTGTGTTTCAGTCCCAGATCTGTTCCGCGGTGGTTGCCATCTGAGAAGATGCCCGGCCTCCTTTGGTTGCCCAGGGAGACAGGGTGAGTGGCTTCAGGATATCCGGGGGTCGGCTTTGTTATTGCTAAAGATGGCTACTGCTCTGGACCTCGAAGCACTGCCGCTCCGGGGTCATTCCCTCTCAGCCGACCGTTGTCTCCTCACTCCTGTGCTGCAGAATCAGCACTGTCCAGCTGCAGTCCAGGTCCTGTCTACACCTCTTGAGAAATCTGGACTCCTGGAGGACAGGCCTCCACACCTCAGAGTGATAGTGGAGGGGAGTGCTGGGAGCTCAGAATTGCAGGTCATAACACCAAGCTCCTTGAGACCAAATGAGCAAATAAACAGATACAAAGTCACCAGATACAAACAGATACAAAGAAACCAGACACACGAGCCCATTGATGCACAGACAGAGACACATAGACATACAGACAACACCCACGACAACAAAAAACAACTACAATAAAAATAGTGATAATTGTGAAATAATTGAAAAAAAAAGAAAAAAGTGGTGTTCATAAAAAAGTTAAAAAAGAACAAAGGAGAAATTAAATATCGAAAAAATAGAAATAAAAATATATCTATAAAAACAAATAAAAAATTAACAATAGCTCCTCCAAGCAAATTGTGAGGAAAAATCAGAACAAAAAAAAGAGAGAAAACAAAAGGCACCAACCACAAAAATATTATTCTTGTATATATGTAGAAAAATACATATATTTTCTACGTATGTAGAAAAATACATCTATATGTATGATGTAGGGATCAACTTTCGTAGGAATATATTTATAATGCAATATACTTTCTGGACACTAGGTGGCACTGTGAGTGGTTCCCAGGTTTATACCTGACTCACAATTTATACTGTTACCACAGTAACCTCCCTACGTGGCCAATCCCTGTTTTGGAGTTTCTGTAAAAGTTTGTCACCTATTTTGCAACCTCAGCTGCTCTGTTCCAGAAGGCACTCCTATCCGACCTCCCCACTCAGTGCAGGAGTCCATGCTTCACAAATCTTTCCACTCTGCTCCCACATTCTCCTGCAGACTGGCGAGTACAATCGGCTGTGGGGGAGGTTGCTGCTGCCAGCTTACACGGCTGCTGGCGGGTCCCACGGCTGTTGAAGGGTCCCACACTGCAGCTGTTTCCTGTGGCTGGAGCGCTCAGGGACCTCATTCTCAGTTTTGTGGTTCAGTTTCCCTTTTGAATCGGGACCTGCCAGTTTGCCGTGCAGCCTGAACTGCCAGTTCTCTCCAACATTCCCCACCGGGAATGCTCTGGTCTATTTAATCACTCCTGTTGTTCTGGGGGAAGGCATCTGCCATTTCAGATAGTTCAAAATGTCTGTTTCCCGGGTGGGATCCCTTCCCTTCATTTTCCATCAGGTTGCCCAGCTTCCCGTGGTTTTGAGTGGCTCTCCTTTCGAGTGCCACCCTCAGCTCAGTAATAAATTTTCATTAATTGGGTTTTGCCAGTACTTGCAAGCTGCTGTCCTCTGTAAGGGTGGGGCCTGCCAGCCAGCACGGCCAAGCAGGGAAAAATCTCTACAACAGGGTCTGTGGTTTTAAATTACCCCTCATATATAGCAATCTGCCAATTCACTGAGCGTCTCCAGCTGTCCATCCACACCAATAATCCACACATGGGAAAGGTCCAGACCCCTCTTCCTCTCACCTGATGACTTGGGAGAGGTGGGCTACAGAGGTGGGTGTCCATTCTGTCCACCATCATGCCCATAAGACATATTTTTAAAGAAGTTATGAATAACACTGACTATAAAAGAAAGTACCAATAAATTTGGCTATATTAAAATCTAAGAAGTGCAGTTCTACTTCTGCTTATGATGTAGAAAGCCAAAGGAGTGCTCCTACCTGAACCAGGAGAAAAAGGTAGATAATCTATAAAATAATAATTTCTGTCATATTCATCAGAGTTGATTTTACAAGGCAATTTGGTGAACCAAGTATTCATACAAAAAGATAATGGCAAAAATTTTCCACAGTTGATGAAAAACAACATAACATAGGATCAAAAAGCTGAGAGAACCTCAATCGCGATTTAAGTAAAATTAAAATGCTGTGCATATAATAACCATACTGTTGAAAAACAGAATTAAAATCTTAAATACAGTGGAGAGAAAAAGAAACAAAAATAACAGACTTCTCATCAGAAAGTATGTAAAACAGAAGACCATACAGAGATATCTTTAAATACCAAAAGTCAACAGAAACAACGAATAAAGTAATCAAGAACATTAAAATAGCCAGGTGTTGTGGCAGGTGCCTGTAGTCCCAGCTACTTGGGAGGCTGAAGCAAGAGAATCGCTTAAGCCCAAGAGTGGGAGGTTGCTGTGAGCTGTGATGCCGCAGCACTCTACCAAGGGTGACAAAGTGAAACTCTGTCTCGAAAAAAAGAAAGACAGAAAGAATGTTATATCCAGTAAAATATTTCAGAAATGAAGACAAATTGAAGACTTTTTTAGATGATAAAACCTGAGGGAATTGGCTCGGCGCTTATAGCTCAAGTGGCTAAGGTGCCAGCCACATACACCAGAGCTGGCCAGTTTGAATCCAGCCCAGACCTGCCAAACAACAATGACAGCTACAACCAAAAATAGCTGGGTGTTGTGGCGGGCACCTGTAGACCCAGCTATACGGGAGGCTGAGGCAAGAGAATCACTTAAGCCCAAGAGTTGGAGGTTGCTGTGAACTGTGATGCCATAGCACTCTACCCAGGGCGACAGTTTGAGGCTCTGTCTCAAAAACAAGCAAGCAAGGAAACAAACAAAAAACCCTGAGAGAATTCACTATCAGCAGACCTTCACTACAAATTTTAAAGGAAGTTTTTCAGCCAGAAATAAATGGTAATAATGAGGGTAAATATAAAAAAGTCATTTCCCTGGTGGTGCCTGGGCCTCAGTGGGTAGGGTACTAGCCACATGTACTCAGGCTGGTGGGTTTGAACCTGGCCCGAGCCAGCTAAACAATGACAACTGCAACAAAAAAATAACTGGGTGTTGTGGGTGGGCACCTGTACTCCCAGCTACTTGGGAGGCTAAGGCAAGAGAATTGCTTAAGCCCAAGAGTTTGAAGTTGCTGTGAGCTATGACACAAAGGCACTCTATCAAGGGCGACAGCTTGAGACTCTGTCTCAAAAAATAAATAAATACATAAATATACTGGCACTTTTATGTTTATTGCAGCACAATAGCAAAGATGCAGAACACTTCATGTGCTCACTTATAAGTGGGAACTAAATAGTGTGTATCCATGGAAGGAAGGTCTGGGACAATGGACAACAGAGACTTGCAGAGATTGTGGGGTAATGGTGGGAGAACGGATGATGGGAAGTTGGTTGGTGGGCACAAAGTGTGTTGGTTCAGTGAGATACGTGCTGAAGGCCCTGACTTTACCACAATGCAATATATTAATGTAATAAAACTGCACTTGTACCCATGAATATATATAAAATAGGGGCAACAGAGACCCCCATCTCTATAAAAAAGCAAAAACTCAGCCAGGTGCAGTGGCATCCAGCTGTAGTCCTAGCTCCTGGGGGGGGGGGGGGGGTTTGAGGAAGGAGAATCACTTGAGCCTAGGAGTTTGAGGTTACAGTGAGCTATGATCACGCCACTGCACTCCAAAGTGAGATTCTGTCTCAAAAATGAAAGAGGTTAGGTGTGGTGGCTCACAGCTATAATCCTAGCACTCTGGGAGGCTGAGGAGGGAGGACTGATTGATCTTAGAAGTTCAAGACCAGCTGAGCAAGAGTGAGACACTGTTTTTATTAAAACTAGAAATATTATAGGCTAGTGCCTATAGTCCTTCCTAATTACTCAGGAGGCTGAGGCAGGAGGGTTCAAGGGAATTATATAATGATGTAAATCTATATTTATTAATATGAAGTCTATGATATATTCTAAAATAAAGAGGCTTTAAAAAATTTATGTATGTCTCATTTTTAGAAAAAAAAAATATGGTTCAGTGCTCATAGCACAGTAGTTATGGCTCTAGCCACATACACCAAAGGAGGAGAGTTTGAACCCTGCCCAGGCCAGCTAAGACAACAATGACAACTGCAACAAAAAATAGCTGGGTGCTGTGGCAGGTGCCAGTAGTTCCAGCTACTTGGGAGACTGAGGCAAGAGAATCACTTAAGCCCAAGAGTTGGAGGTTGCTGTGAGCTGTGATGGCATTGCACTCTACCAACGGCGACATAGTAAGACTCTGTCTCAAAAAAAAAAAAAAAAAAGAAAGAAAAAAATATATGAACTGAAAAGAATAACTGGAGTAATATACACCAAAATACTAACAGAAGCTATCTCTGGGTGGTAAAGTTATTATTAATCTTTACTTTCTTCTTTATCCTTACTAATGTTTCTAGAACTTTTGAAAATGAGAACAGACTGGCTTCTCATTTAACCTTTTTTCTTTTCTTTCTTTCTTTCTTTTTTTTTTTTTTTTTGAGGAAAGCACCAAAGAATAACATTTAAAAACTATGTTTCCACAGAATTTACAAAATTAAAAACTCCTACGAAAGTTTCTTTTTGGGGAGTTCAACCAAGTAGCACAGTTCAGGAATTTAGCCAATAGCCCAAGGAGTGAAATAGGGCACTATGCACACTTCATTAGCCACTTGACCTTGCCCTGTTCAGGAGCACTGAGATTCCACTCTGAATTTTTGTTTCCTCGGTGTTCTTTTCCTATCCTTTAGTGATTTTGATGAGTGGAAAGCAGAGGTATTTCCAGATAAAGAAGATAAAGGCTCTCATTAAGAATCTCACTAAAATCAAGTAATAAATTATAAATATTAAATAAATACTTCTAAGATTAAAGAAAGTGCTAAATTTGGAATGCAACAAATGTAACTGGTTAAGAGTTAATATATTCTATACCCATAATAAATGTTATTATTAGTTTCTGGGGTTAATTAATAAATTCTTGGTACATGTGTTTTTCCCTCGTGGTTTATTTCCTTATGTGATATGGTAAAAAAGTTTGAATTGTTTTTTTTCTATTGATTCCTAAGAGTGTAGACAACTTTCTTAATGTACCGTATATACTCAAGTATAAGCCGAGTTTTGTGCCGAAAAACCCAAACTCGGCTTATACTCAGGTCATACAGGTTATTTGATTCGGTGCGCGCACCTAATCAAATGCACATAGTCTCCAGTCGTCTTCTGCCCTCTGCTTGAGGGGGCGGTGCTTCAGTTCAGTCCACAAGTCGCGGCTGAGCTGAAGAGGTAGGCGGCTGAACTGAACTGTATTCCACTGAACTATTTAACCCACAATATTTAATGGCACTTTAACCTTTGTGCTTTAGCTTGATTACCTGTTAAGCTACGGTTTTCTGCACTTTATTTAAAGTTTTAAAGTTGTTGTTGCTAGTTTACAGTTTTTCTTTAGCAATAAATATTGAAAAGCATTTAACCTACTGATTCCTTAATTATTGTAATTGTTTGGGGTATATATTTTTATTTTTGAATTTACCAGTGGCTGCTGCATTTTCCACCTTGGCTTATACTCGAGTCACTAAGTTTTCCCAGTTTTTAGGGTAAAATTAAGGGGGTCGGCTTATACTCGGGTCTGCTTATACTCGAGTATATGCGGTAACTGTCCTTGGCAGAATAATGGCTCTGAAAGGAACCATTGAATGTTACCTTATAAGGCAAAAGAAAGTTTGTAGATGTGATTAAATGAAGAATCTTGAGATTATCCTGGATTATCAGGGTGGGTCCTATATGCAGTCACAAGTGCTTCTATGAGAGGAAGGCAAAGGAGATTTGTAGAAGGCAATGTGAGTACTAAGCTGGATGCTATGCTGCTGGCTTTGAAACTGGCAGAAGGGGCCAGAAGCCAAGGAATGTGGAAGGAATGAAGCTCTGGAAACTGGAAGAGGCCAGGCAATGGATTCTCCCCTACAACCTCTGTGGGGAGCAGGGGCTCTGTTCTTCTCTTTGCCCTCTTTGGTATTGACCCGTGCAACTGATTTCAGGTATCTCTGGCCTCTAAAATTGTCAGAAAGTAAATGTGAGTTGTTTTAAACCATCAAGTTGACAGCAATTGTTGCAGCAGCTTTGGGAAGCTAATGAATGAAAGTATAAGTTGAGGGACACCCGAAAGTATATGCTACAAATGATCATGCATCAGCCATTCTGCATATAGTTTGGGCATTGTTACTGTCAAAATATTCCTGTCTGTACTCCCCAAGGAAACATTCCTCAGGTGGTTGATATCTTAAACATCTTTCATTTTCAGTTGCAGTGTATTCATCATATTCCAAAGGTAAACTGTTATATATAATGATATTTATGAAAGCAAGTTATTTTTTAAAGTAATTGCTTTATTTGGACAATAGCAAACTTTACTTGCCTGCATTTGTTACCACATTTTTATGTCATGCGTGCGTGCGTGCACACACAGCTCTATAACCACAATCCAAATTTGTCTTCTAGGCCCTGGCTTTACATTTCATCAGCTTATTGGTAACGAAGCTACATGTCATACCTAGGCGTGCAGCTGGGTTTGCAAACTTAAGAGCTTGCATATTTGTTTTGTATGGACTGTGCACCATGTATACAAATTAGAACCATTTATATAAAATCTCAGATTTTAAATTCTTAAGCCTCAGAAGACCTGAAGAGTGTGGGTTTTAGACTTCTGTTACCCATTGGAATCACCTGGGGAATTAAAACCAAAACAAAACAGAGATTCTGATTCATCAGGAGTGGTTTGAGCCCAGGTGCATTTAAAGTGCCACAGGCAATTCCAGTGTGTGGTCAGCTGTCAAAACCACTGAAGCAGCTCTGGGCTCCATTTCCTCCTGGAGCTCTAGGTGCCCCTAGAGGAAGCTGAGTAGCAGAGGTTCTCAAAGTTTGAGCAACATCCACATGACTGGAAACCTGTTAGAAAATCAGCTTCAGGCTGATTTTGTAAATCAGCAACTCTGGGGTGGGAATGAGCAACCTGGGGTGTATCAGCCTCCTGGGGTCTTCTGATCCATGCCCAAGTTTGAGAACTGTTAAGACTATGTGCATCATAGACCTCCACCCATCTCTGTTACTTATTCTAGCCCGCCTCCACTGAAGTTTCCTACCTAGCTCTTCGGTTTCCATTTTAAGACTCCTAAATGAACTTATTATCATTTCCTCAAATCTCATCATTTTTTTTTTAAATTTCCTGTTTCTGGTAATAACCAAACAAAACCAACTAAACTGGAGGAATTGGTGATTCCTTGCCTCTTTCCTATAAAATTTTAATTTTATTTAATGAAACAACTGATACTTTCTACCTTCCAGTGCCCTGACATTTCAGGTCTAGATTTCAAAGAGAGTGTAGATGGAGAGCTTTGTAATTCAATCTGCCTTTTACTGTGTATTTATGTACAATTTTTGTTTAGCATGTATTAATAGGTATGTGTGTTTAGTCCATTTTATAGCTGGGGTGATTACTGATGTACTTTGTATTTTCTGTTTGTCCTCAGACCGGTTTGAATTAGATTTGGCTACCCACGATGGAAAACCCAAAATAAATACCCAAGATAGAAATGGATTTCTCCTTCACATAAACAGAGAGAGTAAGTAGGTTGTCCAGGGCAACCATGGTAGCAAGAGGGGGAAGACACAGGACTCCATCCAGCTCACTGCTCCAGCATCCCTCAAACAGGACTCTTGGCCTCCTGACAAGAGGGCTGCTAGAGCCCCAACCATTTCATTCAAATCTCAGGATTCAGAATGGGGAAAGGGGAAGAAATGGGACAAAGACCTAGGTTTTTTGAGGTTTCCCTGAAGCGAGAGCTCATTTATCAGAGCTTAGTCACATGTTATTCCTAACTGTAAGGGAAAATAAAGACTGTAAACTATTTGTTGGCAGCTAGGCTCACAGTGAAACATCACTGGTGTGGTATTAATGAGGTGGGGGAATGGCTGTTGCAGGTAACCAGCTTTTGCCCCATACTCTTCTCCTTTCCTTGCCTGTCTTCCATTGTATTGATTATCATTTTTTATTCTTCCTTTTTTGCTTCTGTTCTTATTGGAGAGAAAGACTTTCTACTTTTACTGATTAACTAGAAATTTAACACACTTACAAATACGTGCGAATTTAATCACCATCCCTTTTTCTTACAAAAAATTCAAGGACCCTTTGACCTTTTCATTATGGATTCTCTGATCTTGGTCTCTAGGTTATAGTTGTTATAAATTTTTGTTCTCCTTTGATTTATATCTTCCAAATTAGTCACAATTATATCATTATTATTTTGTTCATTCAATTCCGATTTTACTTTACCAATGTATTAAAAAGTTCTTTGTGGGGCGGTGCCTGTGGCTCAGTGTGTAGGGCGCCTGCCCCATGTGCCGAGGGTGGCGGGTTCAAACCCGGCCCCGGCCAAACTGCAACAAAAGTTTGTGGTGGGCGCCTGTAGTCCCAGCTGCTCAGGAGGCTGAGGCAAGAGAATTGCATAAGCCCAAGAGCTGGAGGTTGCTGTGAGTCCTGTGACGTCATGACACTCAACCAAGGGTGGTAAAGTGAGACACTGTCTCTACCAAAAAAAAAAAATTTTTTTTGTGTATTATTCTTTCTATATTTTCAGTCTTTCCTTCTGGGTTTAATTTCCTTTTTTGAGATGTTCATATTCTTAACCACTCTCATCAGAAGATTCCTAATTTTGCTGATTTTTTAAAAGAACTTTAGGCTGTGTTGATCCTCTCTACCATGTTTTTCTTTATTTTTCATTAATTTCTGTTTTTATTATTTCCTTCATTCTGTTTTCTGCAGGTCATTTTACTGTTTCTTCTGTATCTTCTTGATAATTATGTCATTTGATTTTCAGGTTTTTTTTTTTTTTTTAAATTAAAAGCTCTAAATTTCTTTATATGCTTGTCTTTAGTAGTACCTACAAGTATGGATATAGTATTTTTTTCATTCAATTTAAAATACTTTCTAGTATCCATTGTGATTTCTTCCTTGACTCCTGGGTTATTTTGATTAAATTTAAATTTCTTTCTTGGCCAGCAATAGACAGCTTCAAAATATTTGTGGCTTATAGTTGAAAGCTCCTTTTACGTGCTTACAAATTTAGAATGGATATGTATATACATTAATGTGGCATCTGTAGATCTCTTTGCTTCTTCTTAATTTTTCTCAATAATATTTCTGTATTTTTTATATTTCATATACGTGATATACATGATTTACAATTTTTTTCTAGACTTATTAAGGTATACTTGACAAATAAAAATATTATATATTTAAGGTGTACATTACTTATTGATACATGTATACACTGTAAAATGATTATTAATCTATCAAACTAATTAACATATGCATCATCTCACATAGTTATGATGTTAATTCATTGAAAATTATATCTTGTATTTACTCTTATTTTGATGGTTAGTCTAGAGAGTTCATAAATGTTTTAAATTTTCAAATTTAAAATTAATTAGTAAACTGTAAAATTAATTAGTAAGTGTATTTTTACTTTTTTCCTCAGCAAATCCACATATAGTAGAGAACATTTACATCACTCACTATATCACTTTTCTTGGGTATTTACTTAAATGTTTCAGTGCATATTAGTGTTACTGAGTATTCTGTTTTTCATTCCAGAAATATTTCACCTTTTATTTTTGTGATGAGAAGACTTTAAACTCAACTCTGTGCAAATTTCAAGTATACAATACAGGGTTAACGATAGCTATTGTGCTGGGCATTAGAGTTCCAGAACTTACTCATCCCATATAATTAAATCTTTGCACCGTTAGCCAACATGTCCCATTTTTTCCACTTCCCAGTACCTGGTAACCAACATACTTCTCTCTGCTCTATGAGATCCACTATTTTAGATTCCACATATGACTGGGATCATGCAGTAGTTGTCTTTCCATGTCTGGTTTATTTCATTCAGCATAACACCTTCCAGATTCATCCACATTGTCACAAATGGGAGGATATTTTTGTCTTTTAAAGGTCTAAATAATATCCTATTGTATCTGTGTTCTACACTGCCTTTATCCACACATCCACCCCCAGACACTTGGGTTGTTCTCATATCTTGCCTATAATGCTGCAATATACATGGGCCCAAATATCTCTTCAAAATAATGATTTTATTTCCCTTGGATATATAGTAGTCTTCAATTAATGCCATCTATAGATTTTTGGAAACCAAGACTTTGCATAATGAAACCAATTTTACTGTAGGCAGTTTATATAAATAAGAGTTAGTTTCCTATAGCATATTTCTAGTCATAAAAACATCACCCAACTCCTAAATAAAGACTAAAACAAACACTTCAAATGCTAAACATTGAAACAAATGAGAGCTACACATACATTTAAGAAAAAATATAAACAAGTAAGATGATTATTTATCCACTTATTCCAGTTCAGGACTGCCAGTGACCAGAGCTTAATCAGGCAGCTCTGGTTACAAGTCAGCAGCTGCCACTGGATGGGACACCATCCCACCCCAGGGATAACTTTCACTGATGCCTACACTTGTACTGGGACCACGAGAAACACTGATTTACCTAACATGCACAGCTTGGGAATGTTGGAAGAAACACACGCAGAGACGGGGAGAATGTGTGAACTGTACACAGAGAGTGGCACAGAGAGGAATGGATTTTTCTTTCTAATTAATGGTATAACAAAGCCATGTTGAATGAAACCATGTAATTGGAAGATCTACCGTATACCCAGCAGTGGGATGGCTGAATCATACTGTAATTCTCAGTAACGTCCTGATTTTCACTGTGCTGGCTTGTACCCAATCTTTTGTCAGATCTGTATTTAAGCATTGGATTGTGTTTATGCTAATATAAGTGGAATTTTTAATTTCAGTTTTCAATTGTTCATTGCTAATATGTATAAGGCAATTGATTTTTGTATATTGATCTTAGATCCTGAAACCTTGCCAAAATCACTCATTAGTCCTATCTTTATTTTTTTGACAGATGCAGATTTTCTACATGGTTGAACGTATCATCTGCACATAAAGAATATTTTACTTCTTCTTTTCAATCTGAGTAACTTTCTATTTCTTTTTCTTGCCTGGTCATATTATATTAGGATCTGCAATAGAAGTGTTGAGAGGTGAACATCCCTATTTTCTTTTTTAGCTTAAGAAGTTTCAATCTTTTCATTATTACAATGATACAGGACAGGGGCGCCCTAGCCAGCTCCTCCCAGCTGAGGGGAGGACCTGCTGCCTCCACCCTGGCCGTGTTGGTGTGGTGGCAGCCGACAGAGGAACCAGCTGGGCTGGAGGGTAGATGGAGGGGGGGGCGCGGGAGGCTCCAGTAGCCAGAGGGGCCGGACAACAGCTGGGGGACAACAGCACCTTAGTGACTCCTCCCCCTTGCACTTGCAGCTGATCAGGGAACCCCCATTTTCCACGCCTGATCAATTTCATGTAGGTTTCCTAGGCCTGGGAACCAAAGGGATTGTATCCATCCATTTGTTACCAAGTCCACACTAAATGTAACTACCATGGATCCATGCACGCTAAATGTAACTATCCAGTCCCTGCTAGATGTAACTACAGTGGCCCTATGTACACTAAATGTAACCACCCAGTTCCAGCTAGATGTAACTACAGTGGCCCTATGTACACTAAATTTAACCACCCAGTCCCGGCTAGATGTAACTACAGTGGACCCACACACGCTAAATAACTACAGAGTACCCAAGCAAATATATATATATATACACACACACCCCTGGACAAAGAGCCCCGAGATAGAGACCCCCCCCCCCCCCCACACACACACACTTGGGTTGTTTCTCTCTGCCAGGAGCTTTGATGTTTCTGTATTCTCTTCTGTCATATAAATCTGGTCTTACCACTAATCTGTGGTCAGTAGATTCATTCTTCCAATCACTGAGACCAAGAACCTACTGAAGATGAAATTCCAGTATCAAGAATATTACTGTAAATTTTTCTTGGATGCCCTTTATCAGATGTAGGATGTTCATTTTTTAAGTCTGCTGAGCATTACTTTATTTTAATCAGGAATAGATGGTGAATTTTGTTGAATGGTTTTTCCTCATGTATTGAGATAATCATATGGTGCATTGCACTGATTGATTTTTAAGTTAAACCAACCACGCATTCCTGGTATAAATCCTATTTAGTCATGAAGTAGTAGTTTTAATATGCTTTATAAATTTGATTGCTAAAATTGTGTTAAGAATTTTTTCCATTTCTGTTTCAGAAGGATATTAATCTGTAGCTTTCTTTTTCTGTAATATCTTTGTCTAGTTATTTTTGTCAGGATAATCCTGGCTTCATTGAATAAGTTCAAACTATTTCTTTCTCTTCAATTTCCTGGAAGAGTTTGTGCAGATTTTGTTGTAATAGATTGGAAAGAAAATCCAGGTTTTTTTTTTTTTTAATTTCATTTTAGCTGGAAGCAGACATATTCTCATTTCTTTGATTTTAAATGGTTTTTAAAAAACATTTATACATACACATAGCCTACAAATTCAAGTAGATCTTAAATAATACTTGAAATACAATCAGACATTATATTTTTTGTGGGATTATTCAGATGTATTTATATATTTTGACATATTTTTTTTCATACTATTGTTTGTTTGTTCCTGCATCTTCAAATTCATACCTAAGATAATTTTACCCCCACCTGAAAAAATACCCCTTTGTGATTTATTTCCCTGTTTCTTTTAATGAGAGTTTGCTGGTAATGAATTATATGGAATTTTTTCCTTGGTCAAATATATCTTTGTTTTTTCTTCATTCTTGTGGTGTATTTTAGATAGATAAGGAATTGTAAGTTGGTAGTTATTTGAGCACTTTGAAGACACCATCCCAGCACCTCATTTCCTTTGCTTTTGTTTTGTCATTGTCAATTTTATGTTTGTACTTTTGAAGGAAATTTGTTTTTTGTGTTGTTCTTGTTACTAAAAGTGTTTTGTCTTTTTTCTCTTTTTCTTCATCTTTACTGAGATATCCCTGTGGTTGGATATTACCCTGCTTCAGGTTCATAGGCTCATAGGGTTTCTTGAATCTGAGTCTTTCTGCCTTTCATAACTTTGGGGAGTGTTCAGATAAGACTTCTATTCTTTCTCTACTTTTCTTTGGGGACTCAAATTATGTTTTATTAGATCATGTGAATATATCCTTTAGTCATTCATCCTCACTTCTCCATTTTTTATCATTTTATCTCTCCCTTATTCATTATGGGAATTTTCTTCCACTTTAACCAATTTTTAAATTCTTCCTTCAACTGTGTCCAATTCATTAATTAAACAATTTATCCAGCGAACTCTTGATACAGGTTGTTTTTAGTTCAAGAATTATTTCCTTGTTATTTTTTGGGATTTCCAAGTCTCTTCTAAAATTTTAAATTTTGTCTGTTAAACATAGATATTTTGAGATCTGTGTAATTCCAATATCCTAAGCCTTTCGATTTCTTTTCATATTATCTACTCTTCTTTTCAGAATTTTATTCAAGATATCTTTTCTTCTGATTCTACTCTATGTGTTATGCATTAAATTTACAAATTTCTTTCTAGAAATAATCAGAGAGCTACGACAATGTTACTTTTTCCCAAAGGGTATGTTCATTTCCTACTGCTAAGCTACTGGTATCTCCAGCTCTTCCCAAACAACTATGGGCCCTGGTATTCTAGGATTAATGTATGAAGCTTTCATTGCAATTGTCTCTACCCCTTTTCTGCATGCTCTGGACTAAGTACCATGGGACTGTAGCACAGCCTGTTGGATATTCAGGTACAACTTTGTAATCAAAAATGTTCCTAAGGTAAAGGTAGCTCAGAGACCAGGATTCCTTTCTAGGACCTCCATCCTGCTGCAGAATCTGGCCTAATAGTGCTTCACTATCTTCTTAGCAACTTTATATCTTGAAGGGATTTGTTTATATAAACATTTTATGCAAATATTCTCATTCTTCAATGGAGGCTTCAGTCCTATATTTGTTTTGCCATTAATAGAACCAGAAATTGAGAACACTTTATTTTTTACCTGAAATTTTCTTGATTAAAAAATTAGGTTAAATAACAATTTTGTGTAATCAGATGTCCTCTTCTTTCTGTCTTTTTCATGGTGTTCTCATTTTTACTATGGATATCTATTTATGCTTACTTTTTTTCTATAGGAGATTCGTTTTGATACCTAAATCTGGGTTTTACAGCTTTCATTACATTTGGAGATTTCTAAGCTCTTATTTTAGTTAGAGGTATACTGGACCTTCTCATCTAACCTCAGTGTTCTTGAGTCTATTTCAAAATTCCCATATCTTGATCTCCCTGTGCTACATACTAAAGAAATTACCCAAATCTATACTCTAGTTTACTTATTCTTTATTCAGCCATTTTTAATCTGTTGTTTAGATCATCCATTGGATTTTTAATTTCAATGAGTTTTTTTTATTGTTAAATCATAGCTGTATACATTTGTGCAATCAAGGGGTACAATGTGCTGATTTCATATGCTATCTAAAATATCATAAAATTGTTCAACGTAGCCTTCATGGCATTTTCTTAGTTATTTTATGTAGACATTTGTATTCTGCATTAAGTATGTTTTGCCTGTACACATTCTAAGATGCACCGTAGGTGTGGGCCTACCCATTACCCTCCCTCCAGGCTGACTTTTCCCCTCCGTTCCCCTCCCTTGGCCCTTTCCTCATATTCTTGTGCTATAGTTGGGTTACGGCCTTCATATGAAAGCTTTAAATCAGCTTCATAGTAGGGCTGAGTACATTGGATACTTTTTCTTCCATTCTTGAGATACTTTGCTAAGAAGAATATGTTCCAGCTCCCTCCATGTAAGCATGAAAGTGGAAAAACTCTCCATCTTTCTTTCTTTTTTTTTTTTTTTGTTTCCAATAGACCCAATTTTCTTTTCTTTTCTTTTATTTAAAAAAATTAAATCATAGCTGCATACATTGATATGATCATGGGGCATCATACACTAGCTTCACAGACCATTTGACACATTTTCATCACAATGGTTAACATAGCCTTCCTGGCATTTTCCCAGTTACAGTGCCAAGACATTTACATTC